>JAGDQP010020589.1:13010-32509 GCA_022664845.1 Lepisma saccharinum | reverse complement strand
TCGATTCGCTCGCGTCGCTGCGCCAAGAATCCCACGGCAGGCCGCTCATCGAACTTGAGGAGTTTGGAGGAACTGCGTCTTTTTATCACAACCAGAATCTGCAGTGCACTGCACCACATGATGCAGATATTCCCTTATACTCCAGAGCGCTGCGTCCGAATGGGGAAACTTCCACATTCTGCCTGTATAACATGCTCCTGGCAGTGCTAACGTTTGTGACGAGTAAAACTTGGTGGGACACGCAGGAGTATTGGAAGTTGGCGCGAGGAACTAGGCTCATCCATATTCCATTTCACCACTTTTTAAGGTTGAAGGAGTTGACTGGACAGTTTGCACCCCTCGTGCTTTTGCTCGTATTTCGCAGCTTTTTACACTTGTGTAATGAATATACTCGCTTCGCCTCATTGGGGCGCTGGCCCCAGAATTCCAAGATGGGCTCACTGGGGCGCACCCCTTTAATCGCAATCAGGCTCCAGCTGGGAACTGTACCCTAGTAGGGAAGACGAGCCGAATTTACTCTAACCTACTCGTAATGGTACACCTTCATACCAAATTTTGTTTCTCTAGCTTCAGTCGTTATAAAGTGGGTCTTAGGCGGACATTTTGGATAAAAGATGGACACATTTTTAACGTTTTCTTATATTTTCGTGACATACTCGTGATGATACACTGTCATACCAAATTTCATTTCTCTATCTCGAACGATGTGAAAAGTGGTATTTCAGGTTGCCATTTTGAATCAAATATTGTGAATTTTTTAAAACGTTGTTATGTTTTCCTAAACTACTCTTGATAATACATCATTATGCCAAATTTCGTATCTCTGGCTCAAGCAGTTGAAAAATGGATTTATGACGCCCGCCATTTTGGATCCAAGATGGCGTCTTTAGATATATTTTGTAATATTTTCATAATCTACTAATAATGTTGTACTGTCAAACTAAATTTCATTATTCTAACGGCAGCCGTTTAGGCTGTGTATTCTTTAAAGTTTTAGGGTTGGCGGCCATTTTGAATCCAAAATTGCGACTATTTGAAATTTTTAAAAAGTTTTCTTAATTTGCTATCAATGATGTAGTTTCATACCAAATTTCACTGTTCTATCTTTAATCGTTTAGGCTCTGTATTCTTTGAAAGTTTAGGTTTGGCAGCCATTTTGAATCCAAGATGGCGACCTTTTGAAAATGTCGGAATTGTTCCTTTATCTACTTATCATCCTCTACCTTCATACCAAATTTCATGTTTCTAGCTTACTCCAAACACCCTAAACAATATGATGAGTGAGTCAGTCAGTCAGTCAGTGAGTGAGTGAGTGAGTGAATGAGTGAGTCAGTTAGCCTAAAATGTGCAATTTCACGGGTCCACAACTAGAACATAGTTTGAGATACGAATATGAAATTTTGTACATCTGCACATATTTACCATATCTCCTTAACGGCAAAAGCTTATATTCCTATCTTTAACATCTTTTTTCTTACGGGGCCCCCAAATCGTCGATTTTGCCATAAACTCTTGTTCCTGGATAACATGCTTCTGGCAGTGCTGACGTTTTCTGACGCGAAGAACTTGGCTCATGCACTGCCGTGCATGTTGATAATTATGATCATTTTAGATGAGCTTAGGATATATATTTTTGAGATCGGTGTTAGTACTTGATTTTGTGGCACTTTTAAGGCCTCTCTCAAAATTGAACTGTATGGATTACGGCTAATTCGAAAAAGGGCCTGTATCGACAGAAGGGGAAAAAAAGTATCTTGTTCGAAGTTTCTGCTAATCACACACGTTATTACTCTGTATATATAATTCTGTTTGAAACAGTCCAGAGCTAGCAATTTAGATAAACACATCAATGACCGTTCGAAAAACTAGTCAAATAAACTCTCGGACATTATAATAGTTGTAGGTTTTAACCTGTATTGTGATAAATACAAGAGTAGTAACGATAACAGTCTCCTGTTTCACTAATGTCTTGAGTGTAATATTACAACAGTTCATAAAACGAGTCAAGCTATTCCGGTAGTCCAGTCCTAGAGGATTAGCCCGCCGACCGGGAAACTAGGGTTCAATTCCCGTCAAGGTCAAATTGACTCCTCATGTTTCATAATACCATCAATTTTCTTATTACCACCTATGGATAAATGCAACCTTTAGCTTGTTTCTGCCCTTTCATCATATCACACATCTTCATGTATATTCATTGTGAGACGAGTCTGAGCAAGCGAAGTCGGATTAGTTGAAAAGTTAGATGTTTTATCATTATTAGCCATGCAGAATGATTCACTTACTGTGCTCCCGTAACTTACAGAATTATGTATGCTCCCAAGACCGACGCCATATCAACTATCTACTGCACCGAAGCAAATCATACTTGCTCCTTACATGCGTTCATACACAGTGTTCGATGAACGTTTCATGTCCGTAAGTTAAGCAATTTTTTTATTTATCTTCCGTTCTGACGATTATGTCGTAATGAAATTTACAGGAAATACGGCTTTCGAGCCAAGAAACAAAGTGAAATATTTTCAGGTTTCACAATAAACTGTAAACAAAATACAATAATAATAAAAGCTACAATGTCTATCAGACACTGGTTGGCCGGATGAGGGGTTAATTACACCCGGGAACACGATGCTTGCCCCGCTAAGCTCTTAAATCTTTCTAATGTATTTTCATATGTAGAATCACTTTGTCTTAGTGCTCGGTGATGTCGCTGTATTTAAACAGAGCTATTGACGTCACGTAAGTCATGACTGACCACAACTGGTGTTGCTGAATGTTCATGGGTCACGAGGAACTAACTCAAATCAACTGATCACTCGAGAAGTCCGACATGCAGAAATTAACTTAAAAAAACTCTTCGCTGATGAAGCCCGATAAACAATTTCCGCAAAGTTCTGGATTTAAACTTGTATCGTTACTACAAAATAACAAAGATAAGAGCACAGACGATCTGAGCTCTTGACATTTAGAGATTCAGTCCAAAACTTGGACCTTAAAGAAGGAAGAAGTTGGGTTTTATTAACTTTTAATTTTCGTGTTTATTCTTGTCTTTGAATAATTTCAATGACACCTCATTGTCTGCTCGATGGAAAAGAGGTCTTCATTTTAGTCTCACAGCAAGATGATATTTAATTGATTCACTCTTAGATTTCAAGGATAGTTAGGGTGAAATGAAAAGTGAAGTTGTTGGTAACAGAAGGGTGTTTATGATAAACGTTTCAAATTGGCTTGGAATCATTCTCAAACGTCGTTTCTCTGACGCCATGACTAATCTGTAATTAATATTGGTCTACGCCTGACTTTGTGGTACTATTACGCATTTGTTTGACACATGTTTTGTTCCATGAGTATACATTTACGCTTATTTCCATTATCTGGCCTCTTTATGACGATTTTCTGTATTTTCAGAGATTAGGCTGATGTAATGTTCGTAACAAGTGCCATTGTCTTCTGTTCTTGGTCGTATTAAACAATATCTCAATCACTAACTGTGAATTTTGGAGTGTGTGATGCCCATTATTCTAACCCTATTGTTTTGTGCATGATGTTTTTAAGCATGTCTGCTTCCGTATAACCAATGCAATTCAGTTTTATCCCTTTCTTACTTACCAGTACAACTAAATAACGTTTTTAAGTAAAAGTGGCAAAAATCCCAAAATCTGAACCTCTTAATTTCATATTGTAACCTTTTCCTCAGATGTCCTACTCAAATAAAATTGTAAGTAGGGTACTACTGTGCACGACTTTCATTTTTCATCATTACTATTGTTAACATTAAAAGTGAATGGATAAATACAGTCAGTGACAAAATGTCAAAACACGGACAAATATATATAAACATTGAATTCTACTTTGACTTATAATGTTCTTGTTTGATGAAACTAAAATCATTGCGTATTGTAGGAACCGACATGAAGTTGTATAAAATAAGAAACTGAAGTAGTGCAAAATTCTTAATATCTTTAAAATATAACAGTTGTAAATCAAAACTTAAACCGAAAATATACGTATAATGTTCATGTTATGGGACCATAGGTAAACATTAATCCTATGTATTGAAATCAAAACTGAAATTAAAATTTTTAGAATCGTGTGTAGAGGGAAAATCATATCGAAAAATTTAGAGAAAAAAATATTCGAATTCACATATCTGCCGAAATGGACTGGACTAAAAATACCAAAGAAACTTTCCTCTGTTAGACTACCAAGGTTGGCAAGTTCATATGTCCCTGGCGACGCTCGCAAAAACGTCCTAGAAATTGCGCTTTCTTTCAAGCATACGTTGGACATAGGAATTACTTAACAAAGCTATTCTACATCGAAAAGAATCTGGTAAAAGTACTCGCTGTTATTATATCTCAATAATCAAATCACCGAAATGATCACTGACTATAAGCTGTAGCCGTGATGTTTCCCTTTCCTAAACTTGAAAGCATGAAAAAAACTATTGTCTAAATTTTATTGAATATGTAAATATCATCCGATCTAAACTATTACTTAAAAAAACCGCATTCATAAGTTAAATGTACTATGGTAACAAATTGCAAAAATTGAAAATAATGTAAGCTATTATTTTACCTTTTCACTGTTAAAATAAAATATTCGTCATCTTAAGTTGGTAAAAAAATGATAAAGAATGCATGATTCGCTCCCACTGTAAACAGTGGAAGGAAAATAAGATGGGAAAAAATCGTTCAGGCGAACGTAGCTAAAAGCAATCTGATAAACAGTCAGAAACAGCTGGAGACGTGATTATGTCGCTCTTGACCCTACCACGTGTGTTAGTACCTGTTACTTGTGGGTGGAGCTATCTCTCGCCACTAATGCTGTCCAGAAAATGAACATATAAGGTCTCATCTTGCCCTAAAGCGATGCTCAAGAAGCCATAACGTCAGCAAACTATATTTCCACTAAACGCTGTGCCGGAAATAATAAATGTATGTATGTATGTGTGTTATGTATACGTATGTTAAATAAAAACTGACCTAATTGTCCTTGTAAGTGTCGTATCTCGTTTTCTTTCGCTTCTTCGGAACTATATACGCTTGCTTGAGAAGAAATGATGCCTTTGAACTTATGTACTGAAGTTTATAATTAAAGTCGTGTTGTTTATGTTGCGTTATATTCTTGTGTTAAACAAGGTGAATTTATCGTGACTATAGGGTGTAAATTTGATTAGTCAAATACAGTACGTAAAATGTAAAACAAATAATAACTGCTGTGTGTAGTGGACTTGTGTAGTTGTACGTGTATGTCTCGTCCAAAATACTAAAAGTAACGGACAGGATGTCGTTCCTCAACTGTGCAATAATTATCGAGTTTTACATCCGATGTTTATATTCGATTCGAACTTGTGGATTAGAGGCATCTGGAACTGGTATGTAGCATAAATCGTTGTTATCATTCGCTCGTGGTCAGGAAATGTTAAACATTTTTATTCCATTCAGGTCGATGCAAAGATGTCATAGGAAAAAAATCTTGTCTTGGCTACAAAAAACTCGCAAAAACAATCAAAATCATTTGAGCCAAAACCATCACTGTTTTTTTCGTCGTTGAGTATCATCTTTACCCAAAATCAATCCTTCACGCAATAATATTTCGTCGTTCATATCATTAGCATCGTTATTGTATATTTAGTCGAATTAAGTTTGTATCAAAAAGTGAGCCATGGGGACAACAAATTTATTCCTTATTGTCTTTCAGTTTGTTCTTGTTGGAAAACGCCCTTGCCATTCACTAATATCTTTCAAACTTAATAATAAACGTATCTTACCTTCAGAATTTGCACCGATGCTATGGAGGTGATGCAAATTTTTGTAGGCGAAACATCTACATCCAATCGTTCTTTGAATAGTAAGAGTGCCACAGTGACTGCACCTACATCCCTACTTTCTTGTACGCCAAATATGCATAGAGAACTCCTGCGTGAATATTGTTCCATGTTTCTCACTCTTTCCTTGGAAAAGGAAAGTTCAGTAGTCAGGTTTGTACCACTTTATAATAAATATTAAATAAAATAAGGCATGAAACGTTTTCTGATGTCAAATCTGGTACCACTGTGTCCCTGACTCTGAAGCTAACATATTTGCCTTTCTTGAAAACATCTTCACTGAAAGAGATAATTTAATTTTTCAGATTTTAAGAAGCATACCTGATTTCCACGAGAGAACATTATTTCAAGGACCACCTGGGCCATCTGGACCACCAGGCGATAAGGGAAGTCAAGGTCCACCAGGGCTCCTGGTTTGTTTGGAAGGCCGGGAATGAAAGGTGATCGAGGCCCACCAGGATTTCCTGGTATTCCAGGACGACCGGGATTAAAAGGTTATCGTGGTGAACCAGGCTTAAAAGGTCCACCAGGACCACCGGTAAGTTAGAAAAAGCAAATTGTCAAAAACAAATGTTTATGTATTTTAGTTCTAACAAGGAACACTCGCCAGGTGTCAGAGCCCGATTTGATGAAAATTCGTATGTAGGTACAGTGCCTAGGTAAATCTTAACAGCCAAAATGATAGGTTCTGCCGTCAACAAATTACGACAGGAAAATTCGAGAAAGATAAAACATAGAGAGCAAGTAAATAGAATACAGAGTACGGAAAACGCCTTTGCTTTTATAAACTGTTACATATATTGAAACCAAATGGCTATTAATGGATACTGGACAGGAGGTGATCATGCTGGAAGGTATGACGACTACGGTTGCCACCTTTTGATGAAAAAATTACGGGACACTCTGCAAAAATTACGGGATAATAAAAATACAGGATAAATCTGAAATAACCTAAAATAAAATTGACTAGTAAGGTACTGTATTACTTTATGACTACCCTCACAATTTACAACATCCATGATATTCAAGAGCACACAGAAAAGAAAGGTCTTGCTTGCGAATTTTCACACTCCAAAATCACTGGCGCGTGGAAAATGGATATTTCGATTTCCTAAGCATAGTTGGCGTTGGTACCTGCACTCCAAGAAAAATGAATTTTAATTCTGTACTTTTCCGTGTTTCTGCGCTACCACAATTTGTTTCAATAAACATAACAAATGGTGCTGATTTTGGTGATTCAACACAATGGATTTGTCAATTCTCATTCAACACAATGAAGAGTGTCACAGTGCTGAATCAAAGGAATCATACAACAAACGGTGTTGATTGAACACAAAAAGTCGTGGTCGCTCTGATACAGCGAAAAGTGTTCAATTAATACAATTTTTGCATTGTGTTATCAACCAGAGCAAGCAAGGCGTGAGCATTAAGTCTCCACCCACAGGTCTCATGTTGGGGCCTGGGGAATGAACATAGTCTTCCCACCATTTTGCATAGCAAACAGTTGGAAAAATATTTCATCACTGTTTGCTTCTTAAAATTATTGGTATGTGGAAAACATGTCTGAGAATTTCCTACTTATAATACGGGACAACCACTGATAATACGGGACAACCACTGATAATACGGGACGCGCAAATTTCACCTAAAATACGGGACAGGTGGCAACCCTAATGACGACAATGACCGCCATCTTGAAAGCTCCCATCTTGATTAAGCTTCAAAAACTTTAAATTGTAAGTGGGTCATGTGATATATCAGCTTGTGCTGGAATGTTCCGAGAAACCCAATGACGAAGTCAATTCCCGTGTAACATTTGGAGAAAGTCACCTTCACCTAGCATTGTGCCATCTTGAAATTGAGACTTCATTTTCCGTTAGTGCATTTAAAACTTTATAGTGCACTTCATTTTGCGGTCATGAGGATCATATTTGCCAACATAACGTCACTTTTTATGTTGCCGTTTGGTTTTTGTTCCTTCAAATGTTTCAACAAAAATATGTTTTTTTTTTACCATTCTTCTCACACTTTCTCCAGGTCAATTTCACGTGTAATTTTGCAGGGTTAGAATTATGCCAAAATTAACTTCAACATTGGGTGTTTTGGAACATTCCAGCACAGATTGATATGACACATGACTCACTTACTTTTGAAACATAGTCAAGATGGCGGTTATTGTCGTCATACCCTCCAGAATGTATCACGTCATGTCTGGTATCCATTAATACCCATTTGCTTTCAATATGTAACAGTTTATAAAAGAAAAGGCGTTTTCCGTAGTGTGTATTCGATTTACTTGCTCTCTACGTTCCATCTTCTTGGGTTCTCCTGTCGTTATTTGTAACACAACTGCTCTCCTGACAGCACCTACAATTTTGGCTGTGAAGGTTTACCTAGGCACTGTACCTACATACACATTTTCATCAAAATCGGGATCTGACACCTGGCAAGTGTTTCTTGTAAGTCATGTTTTCTAGTGACAGATCATATTCCCCTCCCTTGTTCCGATACGTAATCAAACGTCATGTTTAACAACGCAAAAAGGATTACTTAGTCTCTGTGCTCATGTGGGGAATCTTATTGTGACGATTAGGTCCCCACTTTTGTATTAAAAAGTAGCAAACACCGTGATTCCAACTAAAGCCAAAAGCTGGAATTTGAAATAATCCCCGAAATACGAAACGCATTTGTTAAGAAAAACTATTTTTCGTTGGTTATAAGTAAGGTACGTTAAAGAGTCTAGACTAGTCCTAAAAATAAACGTATGTGTTTATTTAACCACGATATTACGTGTTCATTCACTGTCTAAAACTTATGAAAGATAAACATTAAGTATAGATTTTATACTGTAATGGTAAGTTAATAAGTTACTTATATGCTGATGTTAGGGAAGGTATAACGCAGTTATTGTGATATCAAGAGGGATATTGAAAACCTTATGTTGTAGTATATAGATGTATAAGAATTCAGTGATACAATAGTGGTTAATCTCGATTAGGTAAACAATAATCTGCTTATTTTGTAAATTTTACTTATCAGTGATAGGTCATTCATCATCAAAACAAGAAGAAAATTTGATTTGCCTACACCACTCCCCATTTAAGCGGGATCTGCTGGAGTTGTAAGAAATATTGTTCTAAGAGCAGCTGCAAAACACTGTCGTCGTAGGGCTCGAGGTTTGGCAGAAATTATTTTTTTAACACTTTTCTTGAACATCTTCAGTTTCGAACCGTTAGTTTGTCCGAAGGTAGAAAAGGACTAGAGAGACTTGAGAACTTTCCTTGTAATTAAATAGCTCACGTAACTATCTTATAAAATCTTGATCCTTAAAAATTTATTTTTCTTCCGAAATGTGAGTTTTACCAGTATAGCAGTAAACATTATTCAAAGTTTCGCTGAATTTTAATAGTAGAAATAATGCTTTGTGTTTGTTAAAGTTTGGCGAAGAAAGACTTCAAATCAGGGGGAAAACGTCCTTTGAAATGTACCTGTATTAGCATCAATATCTTATGTTTAACGCCTTTCTTTTTGGAATGCTTTACGTAATTTTGGTGATTTTCTCAAAAACCTGGGCGTCCGAATTTTTTCACACTTGAGTGAGTATATATGCAAATATTTTTTCTATGTTTACTTAGTTTATTAACCTCTTGAGCACATCGGACGACTATACAATCGAATCTAATTGTTAATAGGTCCTTTCTTGAAGCGAATTACAGCGGCAATCTGATGTTGCATAATGTCTACAAGTGTGTGTGTGTGTGTGTAGGTGTGTTGGTGTGTGTGTCTGTGTGTGTGTGTAGGTGTGCTGGTTTGTGTGTCTCTGTGTGTGTAGGTGTGTGTGTGTGTGTGTGTGTAACTACCTTTTAGTTAAAATCTACTTGAAACCTCACCACTATTAGCTATTCACGATGTTCAACGAGGTTCCTCTGATGTCCATGCCTCTGCTTGGAGCTGTATTCTAAATAGTTCCACAGGTTTTCAATAAAATCAGGTTTGGGAACTTCGTTGCGTATGGAAGATGCGAGAGATCCTCTGCATGCTCATCGAGTATCAGAGACATGTTTGGCCCGATACATTCGAAAGTTATTGTGACATAAATAATATTAATATTTGTCTTTATTAATCGTTTTTTTATGATATCTTAGTATTCTTAAAGCAAATAATTAGTATGTGATAATGAGTATTTTACGTATTCTTATATTATCTTAAAAGAAAGAAACATTTATTGTCTTCATTTTCTTATTAAAATAATACTTGCTTTCAAAGCCATAGTAGGTTTTTAATTCTCCTACAGGTGGAGAGTCGTGCTATCATACTTGAGAAAATATATTTTTCGCAGCCGAGAATGACTGTCAGTCTCTGAAAGCGAACAATGTTTTACTTTCTTTAATCCCGACCAATGATAGCACTGTGCGACAATGAAAATTGCTGCAGAATAAAGACGTGCGATTCCTATTGATTTCAATGCGCTGATGACGAAAGTGAAAACCGTTTTTCGTTATCACCAAAACTCTTCTCTGGAAACGCAATATTATCAGCGGACGACTGCATGTTTTGTTGCCGTCCTTTGAGTGACCTTAGAGAGACAGCTTCATTCCTGGTGACAAAAATGTGTCGCATGGACCCTTGTTGACAAAGACATTGTTCCCAACAAATCCATTTGAAATTGGGCTTCATGGAGAATTTTGTAAAAGCAATGGACAAAGATGGTACGGGGTTCCAATTCTTACTGTCAAAATTTTCTGTGGTTAGTAATGCAAAAATTAAATTAGGCATTTTCATTGGGCATTCGTGAAAAACACTGCTTTTGACGAGTTTCCGACAGATACTGAAAAGTCAGCTTGGCTTGCCTTTAAAGACGTATGTAACATTTTCTTGGGAAACGTCGGGACTGACAAGGAACTGACCGAACACGTTAGGCAGTTACGAAGCTATAGCGTGCAACATGTCGCGCATACAACATTTTCTGCCTCATTAATTTGATCTTTCCCGCCTAATCTCGTAGCTGTGAGATACAAACATGGTGAGCAATTTCACCAAGAAATTGCTGCCTTGGAAAGGGAAGATGGTCACCATACCTTCTGGCACATTATTGCTGGGCACTCCTACAAGACGTTTCACCATCCACTCACAAACTGAAAGGTTCCACGGAAGGATTCTAACTTTTAAGTACATTTGAAGCCTTTTTAGATTTATTTTGTAATAAAACTATTAAGTTTGATACATGATCTTTATTTTATCAAGCTATAGGTTCCTCTTGTACTGTACTAGAGTCGTTTCCAAGTGTCGTGAAAGCTGCAACTTTTTTTTTTCATGAATTACAATATATTGGTCACTATGTGAACTACAGGCTAAGTGATATATATGACATATTTTTTTCCAGAAAAATTGGTACGTGATGGAACATCTCTGATTTCGTTTTCGTAATCAGCGTAAGTGATTTAATAAAGAACACCTACTTTCATCTCGCGGCAAGACAAGAACTTCAAATTTGTTGTCCTGTATAATTTTTCTGTTCATTGTGGGGATATGCTTGTTTGCACGTGGTTTTGTTAAATCCATGATGTAATTTTAATAATATTATACGGTTCATCTGTTATGAACTGTAACATACAGTTCTAGAATACAAAAGCAAAATTTCAGTGGTGTTTTGTTTCGCTTCCTGTGACGTCCACTGATTCCTTTGTTTCAAACGTTAGTAATGCTCAATTACGCCAATTTTAATATTGATTTTTAATTGCACATATCGTTGATAGCCGTGGGTCTTTGAAGGGCATATGGAGAAATTAGTTACTTCGATCCCGACATTCTGAATACTATTTTCAACAGCGTTTTCACTAGGTTTCGAGATTATCTCATTACGTCAATTCGTAGTTTCCGGAAGTGCAGTCACACTGAATTGTTCAGTAAACCAAACCTGTCTTTCTCGTGAGTGTGCTGAGTTCCAGTTAACCAGCCGCTCATTGTGTGATGCTCAAGAGTCGAGAGGCCGTACTCAGTAAAATCATGTAGTGTTTGTTGGTATGGGTATGCCGAACGCTATTCGTGGTAAGTTTTACAAAATAATACACAAGGTGTCTCGAACTAAATTCAGAGTAAGCTGAATTTGTCAAACAACTATTTGTGTGTGCTGTGAATTGCATTTAGATGTCTTGTATCATACACACACAAACACTAGAACACAGTTAAAGCTAGGGTTGTCGTATTTTTTAAGCAAATCTGGGACACGTTTGGTGTGAATTTCTGAAAACACTGTATCTTGTGGGTAAACTAATAATATTTGCTAGCACAGAAATAGTCATTTTTAACAGCTTTTCATCAAACACAAGGAAGATACAAACACTAATACGCTAAAATGAGAACACAATATTTAGATGTAGATAAAATAATACTAAAAGATTTTAGTAACTTATCAATATTTTATGATGTTGATTCATATGAAGTTGATTAAAGTTGATGTTCATTAGTTGTAGCCTTGCAGTATTAACATTTTCTCTTTTCTCAATGTTGTGTATCATTTCCAATAAGACTAAAGAAATTCTCACTCTGCATTCAAAAGTTATACAGTACTTTACAGTCAAGAGACTTTCCACAGTTTATAGAAATAAAAACGTCTTCTGCCTTGTGTTTGCTGTGCAGATATTGTTCATTAAGGAAAATGTTCCTTCCACTTGGGGACAGAAGTACTAGGAAGCCAAAAGTAAATTGAATAGCTTCCTTAAAATTCGACACTAGAATGTCGTTTTTGTCAAGAATAGAAAACATTTTAGCAAACATTTGTTTGAGTTTCGTTCTCATTTAATGATTCCTTCTTTATGTCGTATATAAATACTTTAACAAGAACTGCATTGTAATGTTTGGACTGAAATTAATGAAGTCAGCAGCTTTCTCAATGTGCTACCACTTCAACTCTTCTCTAAATGAAATCTACGAGAAAATTTAACAGCAACTAAAATTTTCACACTATTCATCCAAATACGTTAACCATTAAAATAAAAATGTCTTAAAAATATTTTACTATATTTTTTAATTCTCGCAAAATAATAATCAATCCATTATTTTACGTGACCTTGTTGATTCTCTTCTTTCTAAAGGGATCAAACACTTCTTTACGACTTTCGATATTTTGACGCAATTTTATTCCAACTAATGCATCAGCTACTTGAATCGTAAAGAATCTTTTCCTTGAGTGTTCTAAGTTCGAAAAAAGTGAAGTTGGAATTTCATTGGGGGTTATAATTTTCAGGTATTATACTCAGTATAAGCTTCCCTATTAAGTGGTGTATATATTAATACTATTATCCCAGATCAATCAGCTGCTTGGTGCAATGCCGGATAAAATTAATACTAGTTAATCTTTCTGTCGCTAGTGACTTCGTTTTCTTTCATGAGTGAGAAAAGTTTTTCACACTGGAAAGTGCTGCGGAGCGTAGAAAGTATTTCACAATGCCGGACAATAGTCAGCTAGGCCGCTATAAAATGAGTTGTGAGCCCCATGTTGCGCGTGCGTAGGCTGTACGATGTTTCAATATGCTTGTGGAATTTTTTAAGTTTCTTCATTTTTAGCCTTGTTCATAACTTTTACCTTTAATTTTAAATTCATGTGTGATTTTACTATAAGCAGGGTTACCAACCGTCCGGTTTATGCCAGACATGTCCGGCTTTTAGCGTTTTTTTTAGAAACGTCAGCCCGGCAACTGTCTTTTTCTTGAAGAAGTCCCGCATTTTAAAAATAAAATTAGCAAGACCTTAACCTGCATTCTTTATGTTAATGACTGTAAACTTTATTGCTACGAGTGGTAATTTGTCACATTTATTAACTACTCGTACTAGGATTCTTGGTTGGTGGTACTGTCGATATATTGCTCTCAACTATGTTTGTCTCCGTTCGCGACTTTGCGAGAAGTACAAAAAATTGCTAACAACTAACACATCAGCTAGCAATATTTTTGTCTTTAACCTCCCCAAAACTTTCACCACTAGATAAGAAGGTACATGACCAACGTGATTGTGCCTAGAAAAAAAGTTCATTTCTGCAAATTCAATGTGTCCGGCGTCCTTTAAAAAAAGTCAGTCTTTTTTCGTAGTTTTGTCCTGTATTTGACAATTTCCAGTTGGTAACACTAACTATAAACATCGTTTATTACTTAACAAGAATGTTGTGTGTAGATTTCTTCTATACACAGATATTTACGACTGTTTTACACAGGATGTTATCAAATTGCATTTGACCAGAAATTTCAAATCTTTCAAGACTAAAATTGCACTCTCGTGTTATTTTCATTTTTTAATTCCATTCAATTTTTATTCATGAATCGTACAGGCATAATGGAATAAAAGGACGTCTGTAAAAGCTCAATATTTGTACTGGTTTAATATCTATGGTTAATTAAATTAAATGTTGCGTCACTTTCTAGATACCCTGTTGACAATGTTACATCAGCTTTGTTTTCTAATGTCTTTTTAGTGCCCAGAAAAATTTCCAAGACTAGGATGAGAATCAGGATTAACAGGATCTCACGGCGCCCCAGGTTATCCATTGCCTAAAGGAGATCCAGCTTTGTATTAATAATAGCAAAACAAATCAGAGGGTCAATTTGGTTTATGTTGAAAGATTCTGTAAATTACATAAAAAAGTAATGATCTATAGTTTCCTTTTAGACTATGCTTTTAACAGGACTATGTTTTCAAGTTAGTAGTATTAAAGTGTAAAATAACAGTTATAAATAATATTTGTTACTAAACTGATTTTATGACAAAATTTCTAAATCGAACTTTCTGAAATGAACAATTTAAGGGCCGATAGGAAATAAACGGACAAGAAAAAACAATGCAAAAACAATTATAGTTAGATATAGTGGCACCGTGTTGTTCTTCGTACTAGCACTACCTGGCGGTAGAACTTGTTTACTCAAAAAGTGGAGGAAGTTCAAGATGCCAGCAATCGATCACATAGTAAAGTAGTAAGAAGACCTGAAACCGGACCACTTTTGGTGACCCGGCCTGACCCGAACATAGGTGACCCAGAGACCAGGTCCAAAACTAGACCAGGTTGACCCGGTCCGAAACTTGACCCGATGGACACCGTCGTGACCTGATTGACTACTGACTCAGTCTTGATCGAAATCACCAGATTTGGTTAACTCCGTAATGCGTGACAGATGAACAAAACACGCAATCAACGATGGTCATTAAAACGTGCACACTCGAAGATGCGAACGATACCTACTATGCGTTGGTTTGCGCCGCGTAATGTACAGAAAAATAAAATCGCAAATAATGTACAATAGCTGAACAGGAAATTTTGGAACGGCTTCTCCTAGAGCATCCTTTTGACAGTAAGATTGATATTGTTAAACATTTTGTTAAGGAAGAATATGTCCGAAGTTGGGTTTACAGAACTCTAACGAAGATAGTAAATTGGCAGATAGAAGAGTAAGCTAGGATCTGGTTGGCCGAGGAAGAAATTGAACATAAATGAGAAGCGAGTTTTGCAAAGGGTCCTGCACACGAAAGCTGGATAGCAGGAGAAGAAATTCGGACACTGTCGAGAACCAAAGAACAAATAGTGTAAGATATGGGATACATAGAAAGGAAACAGAAAACTAGCCCTGAAGTCAAGCCTGATCAAAATAAAAAGTAGCGAAAACGACTGACGCATTTAAGAAAACCAAACATGCTTTATTTGATCTGGACGTTTTAATGCCCGTTGAAAGTTATTATTCCTTCCTTTGCCCACATCCGATCAAATATTTTGTGCAAAAGTAGCAAAATTTTGTTGGCCCAAATAAAATCTGATTGTATGCTTTCACGTTAGATGAACGTTTTCCAGTACGGTTCGGCTACGTATTGTTAGGCCGTTGGCACTAAAGTTGGTCTTAACAGCGATGCCAACTCAAGGCCAACTATATGAAAACTTATCGTTTTAATAAACGGAATTACGTATTTTTAGAAAAAAAAAAAAAAAACACATGATCTTGATATTTATTCTGTCTTTATTACATTACGCGGATTACTCTCTCTCCTTCATATATAGTTGAAAATTTTCCACTTGTTTGCAGCCAGATTCGAACCTATGATGTGATTTGTTTATTTTTCGTCGTCTTAACCACATGTTTGATCGTTTATTATCACAAGGTGATCATACAGTCGATAAAACAATCAGAAGGAGAAACATCAAATTTGCATAGCTAGAGTACATCTGAATACACATTGAACAATGTAACAAAGATACCAACAAGTAAAAGAAGCATAATTAATTACATTCAATAACAATTGTTTCCTTCTTATTGTACTTTATCACTAGATCATAGTTCACTGTAGTATTTTCTATTGTAATTGTTCCAGTATAATATCCAGGAATCTACCATAGTGACGTGATATCTCATGACGAGTTTTCTACTTTACTCGTTTCAAATAGGCATAGTAACCATCTTTACAAAGCAAAGAATCTCTTTTAGAGATATAATTTAAAGTATGCCCAATTAACCATTGTACAGCATTATTTTCATGAAGTGGAAAATACCTCAAATCCAGTCTGTAAATATGAGTAAATATTGGTCCTTTGCCTTGTCGACAAATTACACACAATGTATTGACAACTACAAACCATATCTCCTGAAGTTTACGACAATAAGAAAAATGATGCGAAATATCCAAAAGGGTATTACAAGTGATACAAGCTGAGGAACTAGGAGCAGTAATGTTTAATGCCTGTCTTCTCGCTGGTGTATCAAATAGATTATTAACAACTATGTATCATTTAGATTTACCAGGTGCTGGTAAATGTTTTGGAAAAACATTACGCCATACTCGTGACCAATTTATATGTTGATCCTCATTCTGTAAACGCTTTGGTGACTGAAAATGCAGCAACAGTTTATACAAAGGTTTAACAGTAATGTTTTCTAAGTCATCTATATACGGTATGAGATAACTTAATTCAAAATAAACGTTTTCAACAGCTGAAAAAGCGACAAGAATATATTGAACATTCACAGGCGAATGACGCCAATCTATTGGTTGACATGCTTAATAGATCATTTAATCAAAAACATTAGTCTTGAGCAACAAGGCTTTGATTCCCATATGTAGATATAAAGCTAAACATTGCTATCGTACAACTATTAGATTGATACCACCATTGCAATAAAGTTGACCCAGAACTGGTTGTAACACTCTAAATATGTTACTATCTTCTCCATAAATTCAAGATCCCTAATTTTTGTGTCTGTCTGTTCATCTTAAAGTTTTTAAGGCACTTCGAGCCCGTTGGCCTAGAATGCTGGAATTTGGCAGGAAGATTCATGGCCACTTCAAAATTTCGTGAAAAATCCAAAATTTGTAAAACCCTTTTATGTACCCCCAAAACAACCCAATAAATATTCAATGCATTGCGGTTAATAACAATGAAATAAATAAATTGTTAACATTTTTAGTTTCGAACTATAATACGAATTAAATAAATAGTTTAGAATTTTTAAGCCCAAATTTGGATTGTTGTAGACCAGAAAGATTTAGATTTAATGTTTAAAAGCATAATAGAAGTGATAAATGTAATAGTAGTTGTACTACTAGTAGTAGTACTTGTAATAGTAGTTTTAATTGTAGAAGTTGTGCTTAGTTGTAGTAAAAACACCTTTGGTAAACTTTATTTTGTATGGGCCAGATGAGTTACACTGACTTCGGCCAGTCACGATTATATGAGTGCAATGCTTATTAATAAGCAAATATCCATGCCTCACGCGGAATTCGAACCCGTGACCTTGGAGACGCTGGCCTAACGTCTCAGAAGTGTTGCAATAATAGTGTTTTTTTGTTGTAGCAGTAATAGTAGCAGAAGTTGCCGACCGGGTGTCCGAGCGGTCTGCGGCGGTAGGCCATCGGCTCGAAGGTTCCGGGTTCGAGTCCCGGCAAGGCATGGGCGTGGATTTTAACAGCTAAAGGGTCGAAGTCCAAAGTTACTAGACTGGCTGATATAAAAATAAAGTTTACTAAAGTAGCAGAAGTTGTAGTAGTAGTGGTTGTAATAGTAGCAGGATACACAGAAGGAAAATTCTGCAGTGGGCTGGCCGGGATATGAGTTACACTTCTTGAAATGTTTTCTCATTCGGGCAACAAGGACTGACATTTTCTCATAACACAGTCTGCCTTTGATTTTTGTCATTTCATTATTTACGGAAAGGTTAACTTTAAAGAAGTGTATCCAGATTAAATCATTTTTTCTTCTTGTGCACTCCATTGATAACTAGGGCTAGTTTATAAACGAACAGCAAAGAATAAGAGTGCCTAATAAGAATACCACGTGACATAAATTGTAAGGGAGCCGGGGGAAACGCACCACCACACCCTGATCCTCGTGGACTACTTTTCATTATTCCTTATTGTATAAAGAAAATTTACAGGGATGTTTAAAAAAAGTAATCTGGTCTTAGACAGTAATGGTCGAACATTGTCGCATTTTTGGTCGAAAATTACTCAAAAGATTTTTTTTAATAATATATTTCAAAGAACCCCACGTACACTGACTGATATCTCAGAAAAAAAATATTATTCCTCATGCTGTAAATACAGTTTATAGCAATGTTCCTAAAAAGTAAAATTAACTTTTTATCTAAATGACGGACATTTTGTGTGGAAAATTTGTTAGAGACATATGTTATTTTACTTCGCATTTCAAAAAGTTCTTGAGTTTAGAGAAACATATTTAAAGCTTCACTTAAACTTCAAAATAGACACTGTGTTATGGGTTGGTCCCCAGAAATTGTAATTATGTAAACGATCCCCTTAAAAAGTGGTAGTCTGAAAGCCCGAACACGAGGAGTAGAAAATTGGAAGCTGATAAAGTAAGTTGCATGAATTATCAAATGAATGAAATTTTTGGACTGAATATCAATACGAGTTATTTCCTTGGCAAAAGGATTTTAGGGATAGCAAAAATTAAACGGCTTAAAACTAAAATGGTGCCCATTTTTGTTTCAAAATTGTCCAAATACTTTTTTCTGGGACTTCTCTTTTTTAAGAAAGCAAAGCTTTACGCTGAGACAAAACCTAAATGCTACCATTAATGTTGAAGGAATGTCCAAAGGGAAGCCAAGAAGGGGGGCGAAAAAGGAAGTACCCCTCACAAAACAGGCAAATTAGAAAGATGAAATGCATTAGGAATGAGGCACATACAACAAAAAGGGGTAATGAAAATGGAAAAATGGAATTTATATATTATATCTGTCCTTGTAAATGTTTAAGTAAATTTGATGGTGGAGTCTTGCAGAATGAGTTCCGAAAGTTTTACAATACAGACTCACATGCTGCTCAAACAGCCCTTATTTGCGCAATGGTGACAGAAAACGGAATAAAAATTAAGAGTTAAAAGTTCAACGCGGACAACAACAATTATGTACAACGTATATAGAATACCAGTATGTAAATCTTTTTTCCTTCAAACATTCAGAATTTCAAGTGGAAAAGTACACATGTCTTTGAAAAAAATTAAATCGCCACATGGCATTAAGGATCGTCGTGGAGTGGGTGGTGGAAAAAATAAGCTACCTGAAAGCAAGATACAAGAAGTAATAGATCACATTACGAAATTTCCTAAGTACAAATCCCACTACAGAAGATATGAAACAGACCGAGAATTTCTCACCCCTGAAACCACATTAAGTGTCAT
>JAGDQP010020587.1:2640-33060 GCA_022664845.1 Lepisma saccharinum | reverse complement strand
GTACTGTCTCGCTGGCTGCATCTACGCACGGCGTTTGCATCCTTCCTGAGTGTTCTCCCATCGTCGTGCATTGAGATGAATCTTCGTCTCTTTCGCATACGGGCGACGTATGCACCCAAAGCAGAAACATGTATTTTCTGTTTTCGTTTCTTCTTTCTTCCTGCTCCTTGCCACCCTCTTCGCTCATTTCCGTAGCACATTGTGGCAATGTTGGAAATCCGGAAATGTGTGATTGCTCCATTTCCGTATGTTCTGCTTTCTTCGCATGGGTGCGTCCTACCTCATTGCCTTGCGTCGACTATGGGTAGTATTTCGTACATTTAACCTTTTCCGATATCTCTTCTCGTTCTCTCAGTATTCCACACAATCTCATTTTGACCCCATGTTTATGCCTCTATTTGACTCTTTCATTGCGGTTGTTGGCCGATATAAAAAAATACGTGTCGCTTCTTTTTCAATGTTCTCTATGTCTGTGCAATTTTATCACAATCGGCGTGTTACACCTGGGTACCCTTCCTTGTTAGACTATACCAGCTTCTGCTAGACTGATCCCGTAAAGACTAACGCCAAGAAGCCAAACTGTCTAAATTGTAATATAGATTTTTTCTTATAACATTTAATTATTATAATTTAAAAAAATGGAAAGATTTTTGCAATACTAACCGATACCTTAGGAAAGATTGAGACAATATATTTCTACGTATATGGAAACAAGTAAGTCAGAGCTAAGTCGCAGAACAGCTCAACGGCTAACTATCGTCGTACCTGTGGTAGTTCCTGATTTGAAAGTTGTCGACAGACAGACAGACATAGCGATTGTATAAGGCTTCCCAGCACTTGTTACTGAACTGTTGGATAAAGTTTCCCTATAGGAACTTCTTAGTCTATGCAGAAGAAATTCTGCACATACCTGTACATTCGACAAAAACAGTATTTATTTTTTATTATTTAAAAAAAACAACAGCAAGTAAGGCGAAGCGAGAGTCATATTTGGATTATCTATACAGTATATCGTTAGTGAAGTTTCTCCGAGACCTCTCGAACAACTCAGCCACCTTCGTAACCATAGTAGTTCCTAAGTCGAAAGTTGTCGACAGACGGACGTAGAGGGGGATATAAGATTGTACACAGTTTTTTCCTTCTTATCAAGCTATGCTTTGCTAGGATTGTTGGAATAACATTTTAATCTGATAACACGGCTTATTTGAAATATTAATGTGCTTATTTGCCGACCGGGTAGCTGTGCGGTCTAAGGTGTTAAGCCAACGACTCGAAGGTCCTGGGTTCGAATCCCGGCAGGGGAATGGATGATTGTGGATTTTAACTAGGTGTAAAGGATCGAATCGTGACAGGCCAAAGTCAAAAGTCAAAGTCAAAAGTTACAAGACTGGCCCATATAAAATAAAGTTTATCCAAGTTTTTACCAATGTGCTTATTTCAGTTTATAAGATTCGCAATACGCTATTTGAACGTAGCGTCTACAGGAAACACACTTTACTCTTTTTCTTTTTGCTTTAATGTATGGACGTGAAGCTGTATTGTAATCGATACCTATGAATTTGTCCTTTTAATCAGTCAATAGCAGCATTGTAAAGTAACTGATTCCAGTGGCTGTGGAGTTCAGAAAATGCTAGCTTCAATTTCGTTGTATTTCGTTATTTCCTTGTACAAAAGTTCGGAATCTGTAAAAAATTTGTTACGTACTCTACACTGTTCAAATCTGTTAACACTGCTAGGAATTCTCAAGGAAATTTCACAGATTTTTTTAGTATTTCATGTTGTTTCACTGTAATGGAGGAAAGCTCAGACTTTTCGTATGATTAACCGGATATTTTTTCGTTTTCAGTTCTGCACATGCGCAGAATGAGAAAACTGTTTCTTCTCGTATCTGTGCATCCATTGTTGTTCAATAGTTTGCTGCCGCCATTTTGGTCACTTTTTATTTAGATAGAAATGGGAAATATCTTGAGTGAATGGGAATTCCGAATCCAAATTGACAATTACATAAATGATTAAAATGTGGCATAAGTCGTGGGATCAACTTAGTTTATATCTTCGGGATTCAGCCAACACAGTTCTAACACTCTGTCTACACTGTTTTCTTTTAACTGGAAATTTAGAGCAGTCAGGACGATGCTGAATTTTTTACTAAAGAACCCGTGTTCAAATCTCTTTTAGACTTTTTTTTCTTCTTTCTTTCGCTCCCAACATTCCTGAGAACTGTATGATGGATTCCCTTTATTAGCCAAATTACTGAAACTTCTCAAGTAACTATAGTTGCCTAACTATTCTCAGGAATGTCTCGGAAAATCTTTAACAGTGTACGTTCATTTATTTCTATGAATTTTTGTTATATAATTTCGACTAAAATATATTTTTTTTAACGTAACAATTATTAAATCAATTTAACTATAATTTAGAAGTAGCAAGACTTCAATGTTGCATATACGAATTGATCAATTAGTGGTACAACATAGATCCGTTTCTATAACAGAAATATTTTCATGTGTTTCACAGCTATTGTGTATATATATATATATCCTAACTAAAGCTTCTTTATTTCTTTAAAATTGTAATGTTCTTCTCTCTATTTCAGAATATTATTTCTAATCTAAACCCCAAATTAACTGTATAACAAACTATGTTAATATCATATTAATATTCTTGTTCTTGTATTGAGACCGGAAAGCATGAATACCATTTAAAACAAGTCAAGAGACGGCAACTTTTTTAAGTCTATCGTCTTTTGAGACTCTCGAAACGAGACCGAGACTAACGTGTCGAGACTCGAGTCCAAGACGAGGCTGAGGTTTACAACTGAGACCGAGACCAAGACCAAGACCGGAATTTTCAGATCGAGACGAGACCAAGACCAAGACCAAGACAGTCCTAAAAAAATCGAAACGAGAGCGAGACTGATCCCAGTCTCGTCTCGTCTTGATACCATCCGTAATCTGAAATGAAAATCATGGTCTGATTTTAAACAGCAAACCTTATTTATGACATCTTACAACAAACTCAAATGTGGAAGTTAATTTTCCTACTTTTTGCATGCAATTCCGCTTTAATTTCAGAGCGCTCACTTTCATGAACCACAATATCGATATGCTGCCTTACTTTCCAAGCTACACATAACATTTTCACAATAACACTAATCTTGCAGATGATTATTTGGTCATTAGCCTCATCTCCTCCCTAGAATGTAGAAGTTTCAAGTATACATAAGAGTCAGGGACCAAGCAGCCCTAGCTCACTTCAGAGGCGTAACTACATTTTATGCCCCCCTTCCTCCCACAAGAGAATTAACAGTTAGTAGTTACGCCCTTGGCTCACTTGGTAAAGGTTTGAAATTGAATTTTATTTATGGCCTTCAGGTATCTTAGCTCAAGGTAAAGGTGCCGGGAACGATCCCAACGACAGCTATCCTAACTTTTTTCACGTTTCTTGTTAAACCAGACAAATGCTGGGAGTGTACCTTCAAATTAGGTACCTTGGCCCACTTCCTTCGTACATCCTACTCCTCGCCTATCCCGGCCTGAGCCACATTTATCTAAAGGCCACAAATCAATTGAGTTCATTTCAATTGAAATCGGGAACAATAATACGCAGCTATTCCATAAATTTGTCAAACGTGTGACACGCAGGTTTGCTTCTTACACGATGTCTCCATTCTTTCTTTCTTTCTTTTCTTTTCATTACTAGAACAATGAATTTGCTGCTTAAAAACATCATAATGTGTATTATTTTAAATTACAGTAATATTTCCTGACAAAAATTAAACGTTCTGACACAGGTAGGAGAAGGTAAAAAAAAAAATAAATAAAAGCGCGTATAGTGGATTCGAACTCACTACATGGGAATATCAGTACAACAACCACGCACTCTGAATACGTCGACCATTGCGGCTACACTCAACACTCTAAAATTCACGCGAGTTTGTCCACCGCTGTTTATAGAAAGATTATTTCGTTTTTTTTTTTTTCTAAGCGATTAGGAATCGCGTAGTGAGGCTTTACAAAGATAAAATACTGGATCTACACAAGCTAAGCCATCGGACAGTTTGTATCCCAACATGGATGTAAATACGCTCGAAGGATTGACTGGCTCAATACAATTAAGCTAAGTAAACTTCACGCCGATTTTCGATTAATCTTGCCTGGTGAATTGAGATTTACGTACATCTTATTGGTTGGCCTATGCCTAGGTGTGTTGGAAACTAAGAATGGATGAAGATTGCAAGAGATATTTTACATGTGGTATTGTACGGAACGTGATGTTCAGTTGCTTTTTGTTAATCAATAACATCTGTCAGGTACTCATTGCTTGGGCTGGCTTAAATTTCGGATCGCTAGAAGTAGATCCGTCTCCCGTAGTTAGATCCATGATATCCCGAAACATCAAACGAGTCATAGATAATATAATTGTAGATAGTAAAACCCATAATCGCACCACCTTTCATACCAACTGGCGTCAGTCCAGCGGAACTAGAAATGAAATATGCTTTTAAACAATGCGCAATATATACGCTTTTAATGTCTTACGGACCAATAATATGCAGTATTAGCTTTCACTCTATACTTTGCGCGGCTATGATATTAGGGCTGATTTTCATGAAAGCTTGCGTTGCGTTTTTTGCTTGCCATTTGGGTGAGTAGCCAATAGAAGTAGGTGATGTATTACGTAATACGTAGAACACGCAATAAAACACGTGTTTTAATTGGCTACTCACCCAAATCGCACGCAACGCAAGATTTCATGAAAATCAGCCCTTACATGTAGAAACTGTTTCATCCCTTGCTTGGTTTGACTGACGCCAGGTGGCATGAAAGACGGTGTGGTAATCTACGACTCATTTGATGTTTGAGATTCAAACTGCTCGATGAGTACGCTTGGTTAGGGTGACCAGCTGTGGCTGTTTATCAATTTTTTTTGTAGTGATTTTTAGATCATCTGCTAACTTTTCGAGGAAGCTTAGGTGAACTCTACTCACGACTTGGAATGTGAAGACTGTACACTTGTAAAAGAAATAAAAACGGCAGCGTCATTTATCGAATCAATAAGGGAAGTCGGAGCAGCTTCGGATTGGAATAATTATGGAAAATTGAACGAAAAGATAAAGCTTAAGTTCCTGTTCTACATTTTAAACTTCTGAGGAGGTACAGACACAGAATATAACAACTTTTTTTTTCATTTCCTGCTTTTTAGGATGGTAGCAATTACCAGAATTCAACCTTACTTTCATATGTGCAATTAATACTTGCTTGCTTTTATATATATTATACTCTTTTTGCCAAGAAATTTCTGGTCACCCTACACATTATAAAAGAATATATATAAACAACACGCGTAAGTTAATATTCTACAACTTCCAGTTTTTAGTAATCAATAGATAAAATGAAATATAGAGGTATTTCTGTTCAGGATGTGTTTTTAAGTTTATCAACTCGAAGAGGAAGAAAAAAAAATGACAAAAGAAATGAAAGGAAAATAACAAAGTATTCTGTTATTCCCAGCAGATGGAGTTGGAAGTTCGATTTGTTTACGTGTACAGAAAAGTCTCGAACTCAAAGCTCGTTTTCTCATGTGTCTCGCACAGTTTTTCTTTTCAATATTACTGCGAACACAGTATATTGTCCAATCACCAGTAGCACAAAATATATGGGTAACATTACAATATAATTATATTGAAACCAACAATATTATATCAGTAACGTAAAATCGAAAACAAAGCCTTGCGAAAGTACACTAATTTTAAACTTTTAGTATACATTATTCCTAAATAATCTCTTACAAGGGAAGTGTAGAACTTTTTTTGTGAGTGAAAATGAGGTTTTTTTTGGCTGATGTAGATGTTAGCAAATGTCGCTAATTGTTATAATGATGATCACTCGTTTCGTTTCGCATCATTTAAGTTTCAATCGCTACATAACTGCACAGGGAGTGAGTCATATACTCTTTTAATTGACATTAAATATGTCGTACACTCATCGTTGAGTTGACATAATTCATCATTTCCCCTCAGAGATTCTATCAAAATTTCCTGTAAAGCGGTAACATACGTAAAAATTATGTAGTGAGCAAAGGATATTAATAAAGTCCGCTTTAAAACAATCTAGCGCCAATAATGATAAAGATGAAAACGTACTCTCAAAATACCGCTGTATTCTCCTTTGTTTGGCATTTCAACGTTTTCTTACGCTTATACCAGGAATATAATGGCATCAAAGACTTACCACAATAACCAACAGTCCCGCAGAGCGTAGTCATGGTGAGATTGCCGTGGAGGATTTTGCTAAGGCCAAAATCGGCGAGTTTGAGATTGGAATTTTCCTCCTCGGATTCATAGAGCAGGTTTTCTGGTTTCAGGTCCCGATGAACAACTCCATGTGAATGAAGGTACTGCAAAAATAAATACTAGGTTATAAGCATATAAAACTATCCTATTAAAATATCCTATAAAACTCTCCGAAATCAAACAAATAAACGATCAACTCTAGCAGCACAAACCGAGCGGCCGTGGCTCAGTGCTAGAGCGTTGGCTTAGGATTGGGAGGTCCTGGAATCAATCCCAGTGGTTGACTATCCTGACTTAGGTCTTTCTAAGGTTTCCCCCCCCTCAGTCATACCACGCAAATGCTGGGATACCTACAAAATAGGCCCTGGCCGTCTACCTTCCAACATCCTCTCCCCCACCCTATTCTGCCTCAGATGCTTTAAGGCCTTAACGGTGTAAATCACCCCCGCCATCTTGGTATCCACTTTCCATTGATTAACATGGGAATTGTTTTACTCGTCTTATACTTTTCAGGAGTGTAGTTTTAACTTCTGTTTTCGCCCAGTTTATCGTCATGCTCTCTTTTACTCATGCTACTTTATAGAAATGCAATAATTTATACAGGAACAGTATAATTTCCCGTTAACATATTGTGATTTCTATAGCAAACTACTACTAATACATTATAATTATATATTTGAAGAAACTTCACAAACCAAAACTATACAAGAGTCAAAATAACCACCAAGACAAATTTTGTGAAAGCAGAACTTAAGTATTCTACATCGGAGAGGCATAAAATGAGTAAAACAATTCCCGTGTAAATCAATGGAAAGGTCATACCAAGATGGCGGGGGTGATCTACACTGATTCAAAAATTCTGGCAGTACAAGTGTCATCACGTCAATGCATGGTTAACGGAGGGCCACTGTTACATCGTTGGGCCACCGTTGGGCATATGTTAGCACGCTGACCAGTGTTGGTAGGGAAGGTTGGGCAGTCTATGGAAGGCTATAGAGCTAAAATTAGATTGATTCGGCATCTGAGAGTCAGGCCAGGATAGGGTCACAAAAATGTTGTTTCACATAATTATTAAAGACTAGATGTGTCAAAATTAATGGCACGATCAGACTTGATCTGATTACTGCGCGAATAGGGAATGTTGCACAAAAGAAATACGTTTGTGTAACATTTATTCTTAATTAATCAATGGACTGACATCATTTTGAGACACCTGAAGGTGTTTCTTTATAAATTAATACGGTTATGTTATCATCATGCTAATTTAATGTAGATGACCGCCAGCATAGCACTGGACGTGCAATTGTGTGCTTTGGAAGCGTCACACTTTATGTGATATATGCGGTTACTACGAGTATTTGTTATGGTCTGATTCGTTTCACTAACGCTATCTATTTTCTATATTGTGTAGAGCTAAATACAGGTCTTATATGCAAACATGTAACCCAATTATGTTCCTAACGAGCATTTTGTGTGCATGTCCTTTGTTAAAAAGTGGTAAAGTGTTACTGGTTCCAAAAATGCCCTGTGTTATAAGAAAATTCCCTTCATGTGTCTAGGATTCTACGCAGGAATTCTGCCAGACCCTCCTCAATGTGGGTGTTACTCCTAAATTCTTGAGAACACACCCGAACATTAAATTTTTACGGTTAAAAATCGATAAAATATTTTGTAAAAATCTAATTTGGGCTTTAGATGCCCAACGCAAACTGAAAATCCTTTGAGAAGAGGTATCACCAACATCTAAGGTATGCCAACATTTACACCTTCCTCTGGTTTTAATTCTTTCAGACAATGTGCACTTCCACTGGACATTCACTACTACCATAGACCCCATAATACATAGACTTTGAACGCTTCCCCATTTCTGGCTGCGCTAAAACTAATGGGTTTTTGTTCAGTAGAATATGACGTCTATGCCAGAGCTACCTAGCGGATGGATTCAAAATCACGTGCTCTGAACAAAAATCCATTAGTTATAGCGCAGCCAGAAATGGGGAAGCGTGCTAAGTCTATCTTTTATGAGGTCTATGCTACTACACATAGTGTATTTGCCTTTCTGAAATCAAGCTTTTACAAGGATATTTTACGTTTTCAAAATTGGTGTACACAACAAAGAAAATTAACAACGTTTTAATATAGTGTCTGGCATTACCACATTTTGCCATAACTATGAAAATGCAAGCGTTGAAGAAGAGTTTTTTTTACAATGTACTAAAATTATGACAAAGAATTGGAAGCCTTGAAAATGCAAAAGAATTTGGGAAATAAAGAGGACTAAAGAGAATAGGTGACAGAAAACAATACTGGAAACAAAAAGAAAAAAGAAACTGGGTAGGACATAGCTCAGAATAAAATAGTATTTTGAATGAAAACGAGGAAGAGGAAGAAACCACATGTAACTTTCAGTTACCAGAGTAAGTTTGATTCAAACTTGTTGCAAGTCTGCCATGTTAAGTGTATATAAAAGCATATGTCAAAGTTGACAGGGCAAGTCTAAAGCTTGAATCATACTTATCATTTGGTTCCTGAAAAGCTTGCCATATCAAGTCAACTTCAAACTTGAATCAAGCTTCCTACATCAATCGTAACTACACAAACGAAAATCAACTTAAAGTCAAGCTTGTTATAAGCTTGCTTTCTACAAGACTTCACGCAAATAATAAAAATAAGAAGACCAAACTTACCTAGAAGTTCCTTCGGTCATGTACAGAACACATAATATAAGTAAGGACATCTCCGCTACTTATATATTTGAAATTAAAAGTACACATATTTTACTCTAAATGTTATTACATCGTTTTAACTTCGAAATAGAAAAATACTTATTCAGGGTATTTAATTCAATTCAATACGTGAGTATGCAAAGTCATAAACCCATTAAGTGAAATGTAATCTCGCTATATTTAGTATTCGCTCCACAAAGTTCCCTGTGGGAAATGATACACCATAAACGAAGGATAATAAAACGACCAGGTCTCTCATTAGAGGAAATCAGAGCTCGTAAAGTAATTACAGAGAGGCAGCTAAATAACTGAACAGAGTTAATAGCTTCTGTTTTACCTGTAACGCAGTGAGAATCTGCCTCACAGCAATGGCAGCATCTTCTTCACTGTAGTGCCCTCTTTCGACAATTCTTTCAAACAACTCGCCGCCAGTGACTAATTCCAAAATTAATTGAATTTCTGTGCTGGTCTCAAAGACTTCTCGCAGTTGAATCTGTGAAAATAATAGAAAACAAAGAAATAACAAGCCAAAAGGTGAAATTATTTCACAGTTTATGAGAAACAACGTTGGAAATGTGGAAACGAATTTAGTATAAGTACTTGATAATTTGTAAAATACGGTACTCACTAAGCGGCGCTGGTAGCAACAGGCTCGTGCATGTACCTCATTATCAAAATCAAATAAGAACATCACAAGAACACAACACATTCTCTCTAAATTTCCATTAATTTTTAAAGAAAATTTAGAATCCGGGATTTTTTTACAAAAATCGGGAATTTTTTCAGCATCTTGAGGGGAATATTGCGACGGGAACCTGGCAACACTGTTGTAAGTGGAAATTTTCCGTTGGTCTTTACCATCGAGCTCTATGTAAACTATACTGGAGTGACTACTTAATGTTGAAAGATAGACGCCAGAGCAAATATTTAAACTCCGAACCAGTCTAATCGAATGTGGACCAAATTTTCAGTTTTAACTCAGTTTTATATGCTTGATATCGCTGTGTGGCCCGTGTTTTGATTCAAGTCTTAATTCCTGAGTTATTCATGTAAGAGTATGCCGCACTCTGCATACAATAGAAAATATTGCAAATAATATTTACGTTTTATGCCAGAATTAAGACATAAATAAAAAAACGGGCCACACAGAGATAGTAAGCGTAAAAAACTGAGTTAGAATCGAAAATTTGGTCCATATTGGTTTACACTGGAAGTGGACAAACGAGATTAAGTTTCCTCTCCGCTCCCTAGCTTCACATATTCATGAAATTTTCAATGGCTGCAGTCAGTCCAGTATCGTATTAATGGAGGTCGATGGTCTTTACAAAGCGTTTCTAAAACTAAATAGGCCCTATATCTATTTGGCAAAATAAGTCAAATTGAATTTTATAAAAATAGCCTTCAGTACGTACATAGGTTCTCACGTTTATATTTGATAAACGGGACGAGATGACCGAAGACTGGATAATGAAGAGCTCCAAAGACAGTATGATTCATCCGATATGAGAAGAATAATGAAATCCCGACGGCTAAGACGGGCAGGCTTTCTGCTCGGATGGGAGAAAAATCGATTATATTCCACTGTAGATTGGAAATCGGAAGGAAAAGGGCCGTTGGGAAGACCAAGAGGTCTTAGGCAGGTACGGAATATTAGAAGAGATCTTAGAAACTGGCTTGACCCTGCCAAGGACGGAAGCTAATGGCGAACGTTTGTTACTGAGGCGATGAACTTGGGAGTTCAGTCAGTCATAGAACTACAGCTTTAGTCATATACAGATCAAGGTCGTGTCAATTTTTTCTGTAAATGACTGCGGTTTCCATTCTTTATCTTTTCTCTATCTTTTCATTGTCACCCTTTTAATAACATTTTCCCAAAGTCATCGTTTACAGTACTCAGATTGACACTAACTCTTTTTCCTTCCTTCACCAGTCTCTGTATTGTATTTTGCTTCTCTAAAAACTTAATCAGAGGCGGATCCAGGATTTTCGTGAGCAGGAGGCGCAGGTGCAATGGACCAGGAACATTTTCTACATTTTCCCACTACGAATTTTTTAAAGTATAAATGTATCACATTTTTACTTAAAAAAATGTTTAACCATGGAATATGACATCTCAATATAAATTAATGAAATAATGCTACAAAAAATAAAGTATTCTTCCTTGGGAGGGGGGGGGGAATTCCTCTGGATTCGCCACTGAACCTAATAAGTTTTTCGTATGTTATTTGTTTATTTACAATTTTCCAGATAAAGTGCAATTTTGGCAATTTTACAGTAGATATGCAAATATTGAACACTAAAAACAAGGGGAAGGATACTGAAAGGAATCGATCCTGGCGTTATTCAAGTACCATCCCATCAGTTGCCTGCTATGGCCGAGGGAAACCAGTGAAAACTTCTGTCAGAATCCGGCTCCTCCTCGGTAGAGTGCTCGCTTGGTATATGATGGACTGGTGTTCCTTCTTTATATGTAACAATCTCGGATCTCAATTTATCCATTTTTTATGTAGCTCAGCCCTTCCCAACTTGCTGTTTTATGACGTCCAGTGATTTCGCCCGACCCCCCCCCTTCCTGTGGGGGTGTCGCCCCAAATTCTCGATAACACCCTCAACTTAATTTTTTTGTTGTGAAAAATCGATTGAAACCGTCCAAACTTCACGTACCCTCCCTATTTTGACTTTATTCCCCCACTCAAACTGAAAATCCTGGTTGAAACCCTGATGATGACAGAGCACGGAGTGATTCTCCGGGACCACATAAGGAACCACAAGGGTGTAGTGAGGTGGTTGATGTGTTCTTGAAAAGATTTTAACCAGACTAGCTTAGAACCGCGCGCCAGAAAAGTATCGATTGGTTCAGCGGCACAGTGTTGCCAACCTATGAATTGTTCTCATTGATTCCATTCCATTAGACCTATTTGCATCAAACTTGGCTACGTCCCCAATCACCATGTTGTCAGTGTTGCCAACCCGTGCTACAAATACATCTTATGAACCACAAGGTGTAGATACGTAGTTGTTGTGTCGTTGCAGAAGCCTGGGTTTGACCGCAGAAATCTTCCAGTGTTGCCAACCAGTTTAAAAATAAATATTCATTTTTCATTTTGCTTGCATATTGTTAGACTTATCCGCACCGAACTTTGCGTAAACATTTTTCAACATAATAGAAACATACTGTGGGGGGCGGGGTCCGTCCCTAAGCACTTATGTTGTCAGTGTTGCCAGCCTATTTTATAAAACAATGTTTTTGCGCCTTATATGGTTTTCCAGTATCCATTATTTTTGCAGCTGTTTCATTTAGTTTTTCGCTTTCTTGACTTCCTTTCTTTTGCACTCATTAGGTTCATATCTTTTCTTAAAAAAAATACACCAAATATTCAACAGTTGTGTTTTTTCATTATCTTTTTCTATTCCATACTTTAAAACCATTTCATTTAGTTCTCTGTTTCTTTTTCTCGCCCTTCTTCGTACTGCACAAGTATAAAATGAGTGTGCGTTTTGCGACTCCCGAATATTGTGCGCTTTGCGACCCCTGGAAAATGAATCGTGCGTTATACGACCCATCCACTTATTTTAGAGACGGCCATGTTATGAACGGCGATATTACATCTTAACTGTGTATTCAGCAGCATCGCTCGTTTTCTCGGAAGTCTGAGGTTCCACATAGCTAACCTAAGGTGACAGTTTCCTTTCCGGGAACCAGCTTTAAAAAATATTATATATATTAAAAAAACTCATTGGAAGGAAGCAATAGTATGTTGCATTTCCAAATGCTGTACACACACACACATGTAGAACGAGCAATAAACGCAGAAAACACTAAATACGGCGGCAAAATCACGGACGGAATGAAAACCAGGAGAATCTAACCTGACTAACTAGTGTGCATTCGCTCGCTTCCGCTCGCTTGGTTTTAATTCGTGTCTGTGCGTGACATCCACGTCGTTTTGTATTTATACATTCTGTACGAAGTTGGTTTACCGCATCTATGAATACGTGAAATTAAAAAAAGTAATGAATTCCGTTGTGTTTCAAAATCAACTGGGAGTTGCCGTGGTTTAGGCGCAGCCTCAAATCCCGTTTCAGAACGCTGGAGACTTTTCTCGCAGTGTTTCCTTGCCTGGCGCTCTGTGGTGTACTCAGCCTTCTATCTAATTAAGTACCAGAGCATCCTTGATATTCCTTAGCACATTGGAAGGTAAAGGCGGTCGACCGTGCGACTGACCAGCCTACCTCACTTCGTACCGTAGGTCGAGAATATGTTACTACTCCATATGCCCCATGTGACATTCACGATGCGTGGATAATCCCACAGGGGTATGGATACCTTTACCCAAAACGAATTCCCTTGCTTCTCAAATTGTAGTAGCTTCCTCCCAAAATGGAAGTGGTAATCTAACTTAATTTGACCTAACCAGCAACATACAACAAGCTTCTTAACTGTATTAAAAGATTAGAAAGTATTAATATAATTCCCTGTGTTAACAGGTTAAACGTTGGAATTTCAATATCAATCAGTATTCAGCGTCGCAAATCGTACGGTCGTTTGTATTTCGGGTCGCAAATCGCAAGCCATCATTATTTTCATATGTCAAATACTTCCATACTTTGTAGCGTGAGCAAAAGTAACATTGTATTTTTACCTAAATTCGCGTAAAATTAAATAAAATATATATTTTTCACATTAAAATAAAAAGTGACTTCTGATTATTAACAAAATATTTACAGCATGCTACGATTTTCAGCAAATCTACAAGATTTTTATGTACACAGGAGTGATAAGAACACATGACCTAAGACCATTCTTAATGTGAAAGAAATTGAAAAATCCCCCGCTGAAGAAAATGTTGGATTTCGACAACCTGAAACGAAAAATTCGTTTTGAATAGAAACAGAGGAGCATGTTAAGGTTCTAGGCCCTCTTTCACGAAAGTTCTTTGCAACTGTTCACTCTTCTGGTGATTCTACACTATGACAAATTTCTGTGCGTGCACAGATTGATGAGGACTGTCTAAAAACAGCGAAATCATCGGTCACTTCTTTCCTACTCCGAACTTTGTAAACAGAAAACGAGACAAAGAGAATCTATACGCAACATTACTTACTGCACAAATTAGTATATTTGTTGGCACAATACACTACAGTACGTTTAAACACACAAAAACTTCTAAAAGACCAGAAATAATTTATAGTTCTTTTTTTTTTTTTTTTTGTTTCAATACTTTGGTAATGATACTGTTATCACTATTCCCAGCGTTGCCAGATACTGACAATCAAAATTTTGTTCATTAGCTTTGTGGGACAAACCTCAAAATTCTACGTTGATAAACTTCAAAATAGACTAATGTTAAACATAGGTTTATGAAAAGTGTCAGTATAAAATATGTGCATATATTTTTTCTGAAGCCCATTTGAGCAAGAGCATATATATATCACTGTTTGAAACATTTACAAAATAATCTCCTGACAAAGTAGTCTTGCCACTATCAAAAAAATAATAAAAATACTTTTCAATAATTTTCTATAAAATAAACTGTTTTGGAAACTACGAAAATCTTTTTGAAATGTACCAGAAATATATATCAGTTTCAAACTCTCGAGTGATCATAGGATGGTGATATGTAAGCTGAAACTAAATCCAGACTTGAGAGAAAGACGATTATCAGAGTAAAGCCGCCAGTTTTAGATCCGGAAAATCTAGGAAAAAGCAGACACACATTCGAGATAGAACTAAGCAACAGATTCAGCGCCTTGGAAGAGTTAGAGAATGAAGACATCGATAGCAGAAATAAAATACTGACTGAGATAATAAGAGAAGCCGGTATCAGAAAGAAAAAAAGAGAGCAAACTCTCCGAAGAAACTAAACTCTTGATGAAGATAAGAAGGGAAATGAAAGAAGAGGAAAATTGCATAAAGAGGATTGAGTACATAGAACTAAATAAAACCGTAAGAAAGAAAATAAGAGAGGATGTACGAAGATATAACGAAAATCTTGTTAAAAATACAATCGAGGAGAACAAGAGTCTGAAGAAAGCCAAACAGCAGCTCATGATAGGGAAAAAGCAAATAATTGCAGTTAAGAGGCCAAACGGGACCGTAACACGAAATAAGGAAGAAATTATAAAAATATTTGAAAATTTCTACACAGAATACCACTACTCCGGAGAAGAGCTAGGAAACGAAGACTCAGAAGAAATTGATGTTGATGTCCCAGACGTAATGCAAGAAGTGGATAAAGTACTTCCAGGGATGAACAACGGAAAGACGCCAGGAGAAGATGGACTCACAGCAGAGATGTTAAAATGGGGAGGTGAAAAGGTGAAAGAGGAACTTGCGAAATTATTCTCAATGTGCCTGGGGAAGAGAGAAATACCCAGAAGTTGGAATAATGCTGTTATAATTTTGTTGTACAAGAAAGGGGACAAAGAACGCGTCGAAAACTACAGACCAATTAGTTTACTGTCAGTTCTATACAAAATGTTCACCAAAGTTATTTTGAATCGTATTGAACGGGACTTGGATTTTAACCAGGGAAGGGAACAAGCCGGGTTTCCTCGTGGATTTAGCACAATGGACCACATACAAACACTGAATGAAGTTATGGAAAGGAGTAATGAATATGAACTTCCACTATGTTTGCGATTCGTAGATTTAGAAAAGGCTTTCGATTAGGTCTCCTTGTCAGCTGCATTTAAATCACTTGAACATCAAGGAATCGAAAATGCATACATCAAGCTACTTCGAAACATTTATTCGACTGCCGCATCTGTCATTAGACTACATCAAGAAAGTGAAAAATTTAAAGTTGAAAAAGAGGTACGCCAAGGAGATTCAATTTCTCCAAAATTGTTTTCTGCGGTCCTGGAGGAATGTTCGAGGATTTAAACTGGGATGAAGTTGGAATTAAAATTAATGGCGAATATCTTCATTACCTACGATTCACGGATGATGTACGTTCTGTTTGCTTCAAGTGCAAAAAAACTACAAACCAGAATGGAAGAACTGAGTAATGAGAGTTCGAAAATAGGCCTTAAAATGAATTTAAGTAAAACAAAGGTTATATACAATCAACATGCTGCAAAAAGAGAAATAAAGATTAACGGAGAGACAATAGGCTTAGTTGATGAGTATGTTTACCTTGGCCAGCTCAAAACATCGAATGCCAAGTTGACTGATGAAATGAATAGAAGATGCAAAATGGCGTGGAGTTCGTTTGTAAGACTACACTTTATTTTTCAAAAGCAAACTACCGATGTGTCTGAAGCGTAAAGTTTATAATCAATGTGTCTTACCTGTGATGATGTACGGCTCAAAGATTAAGAGTCACACAAAGAGCAATGGAGAGATGCATGCTAGGAATAACCAGGATGGACAGGAAGACAAACGAATGGATTCGCGCATAAACAAAGGTAGAGGATGTCGTCAAGATTGCGAAGACGATTAAGTGGAGATGAGCCGGTCACATAGCTAGACGAACAGATGGGAGGTGGACGACAAATGTACTACAGTGGATTCCTAGAGAAAAGAAACGACCGAGACGACGTCCAAATGCAAGATGGGTAGATGAAATCAAGCGTTTTTCAGATGCTACATGGATGAGGATAGCAGCAGAGCGAGATATGTGGAAAGAAAAGGGGGAGGCCTTCATCCAGCAGTGGATAGAAAACGGCTGAATATGATATTTTTGTGTGTTTAAACGTACTATAGTGTATTGTGCCGACAAACAGACTAAATAAAGTGGCGTAATTAGGAAAGAAACAACGGAATATTTCGCTGTTCTCAGACAGTCCTCACCAGCATGTGCACGCACAGAAATTTGACCGATTGTAGACGCACTATACTTTTCCGGAAGACTGTCTCAAGACAGTTAGCCTCCCAATACAAACTCCTGTTCTCAATTAGTCACTTTTCTACTATTTTGTGCAAGAAGTATAATTAGTCAAGACAATATTCAATTGTTAGTGGACTTTTGACACTCAAAGCTTGCAACCAAAGTATATAATTATATAGATTATGGCGGGAGGTTAGCGCTCTTGAGACAGTCCTTCGGGAATGCAAACTGAAAAGTGGAAAGTTGCAAAAAAAACTCGTGAAACAGGCCTTTACGTGCTCATATAATCAAGATACAGGTTGTATGGACTTCGTGATTTCTAGTCCATACTGCAAAATCTCAAGTGGAGGTAAATTGAAAAAAATATCATTTTGAAAACACTCTGAAATAGTCCCCCCAATCTTTTGCATCTCTCTCAACGAACAGGTCGTTTTCATTGTCTCTCTCTGTGGATGTACTCACGTATTTCGCTTCATGTTCCATTATACAGCATATTTTTTCCCTTGTTACTCTAACCATGTTATAGACACTAAAACAGAAATCATCTGTAAAATCTCATAATGTTATGATCTTCGAAAATGAGGAGTTTTCAAAACGAATCCACATGACACAGTGTAAGAAAAATCTGCTTCTCTTTGTTGTATGGACTATTACAATCAGATGCTGTGAATGGCATTTTAGTATTTTGTAGTCTTTCAGAAATATGAAAATGTTTATTGTCATTATGAGTGTTAAAAATGTGAATCATGCAAGAACTACAAGCTTCTTTTGTGTGGTCGATGAAAGAAGCGTAAACTTCAAAGAAGATCAGCGCCATCTGTTGACACATATATTATTATACTGTTATTTCGATCGCGGCAGGCTCTTCTCTTCCTCCATTCTTGCAACTTTTCTTCTACTCTGTTTACAATATTTTGTGTCAAATCAACACAACAAACGGTGTTGATTTCGTTGACTCAACACAATGGATGTGTTGAAAATGCTGATTCAACGCAATCGACGGTGTCATAGTAGCAGTGATCGCCAGTTCCCCTGTAGGGGTTTCATCCCAATTTAAAAACTGTTACGGTGAAAACTCGATAGAAACCGTGCAAACTTCACTTACACCCTTCCAATTCTGACTTAAACCCCACCCCCCAAACTGAAAATTCTGGTGGAATCCCTGCATACTAGCACTATGAAAGATATATCAAAAGCGTCTATGGGAAGCTCTCTCGTAATAACTCAATCTTTCCGTCACTTCTTGTTAGGGACGTGCGGGAAGATTTTTTTTTTTTTTTTGGCGGGCCACGACCAAGAGGAGAAAAGAAAATTTTCCGAACATCGAAGAGTCCCTGTTTATATGTGAACATGAATAAACTTTCGGGTCAAGAAATATTCGAGAAATCACGAGTAATTATTAATTCCCAACTCATAAAGTAACTTCCCGGAGCGGTACGATTTGGAAGATACCTGGATTTCCTGGAGATCGATTCCAAAAATCGAGACCAGAACGGGAATTTTCTTTCCCGAATTTTCGTGTACCCATACACTCTTACTTCGTACACAAATAAAATGTATCCATGTGCACATAGTTTAGCACGGTTTCTCTCGATTTCTCACCGGAAAAGTTTTAAGGTTAGGGTGTGTTCTCGAGAATTTGGGAGGAGGGTCTGGCGGAATCACTGGATTTTACCAACAATCGTGAAGGCTCGGTCTCTTGATATCATCTCAGAGGTACAATCATTCATTTTCACAAAATAGGTTGGCAACACTGACAACTGGAGTACTTTGGGTCTGGCAAACCCTCAGTGCTGCTCTATTGTATCGAATATTTTTGCCAAGTTTGGTACAAATAAGTCTAACATTATGTTTTAGCAAACTGAAAAGAATAAATATTTTTAAAATAGCTGGCAACACTAACAACTGCGGCGCCTAATCATGATGGTTCCGGCGGCTCTGAGCTGGTCAAGCCAAGATCTGTTCAACGATACCACAACATGTCTGTACATCTTATGGTTCAAAGTTATATTTTTGGACACTGGTTTGCAACACTGGTAACGGGATGTTTTGTGACGATGACGCCCACCATGTATTTATATTGTGACGAATAACATTGATGACAAGTTTGGTATTGCTACGTCTAATGTAATGAAACCATTTGAAAACTTAAACCGTATTGAAAATTGGTTGGCACCACTAACAACTTGGGTGCTTCTCCTGAGGCTGCATACTGAAAAGGCGAGAGAGTGGTCATTACCATAGATGTCCATTATGGCCTGACCTCCCTTCAACCACACCTTCCAGGATGGAGTTCGCCATTAACCTCCACTAGACCGCACCCAGCAGATTGAAGGGTGAGGACGAAGAAGGGTGAGGTCTAACCTCCAGAGGACGCACCTCCTAAAGTTGACCATCTCTGGTCATTACAATAAGGATAGGAAATATCCTTCACTAGAATGGTATTTTAGTTCGCGAACACGAGAATATACTGGCACAAGTTGAATCCACTAGTTCTTCCCGAAGAACCGCCAGTTTTACAGTGAAATTATTGGGGGCTGGACGACAGTGATATGGCAGTTAGAAGAACAGTGACCTTACCGTCTGGTGAGGTCTTTTATGGTGAAAATAACCGTTATATGAACGGTAGAGCTTTCGTAAAATCATTTCAATGTTGATTTTACGATCATAATATTCGCGCCAGTGCTGCTATATCGTACAACCGACATTTCTTGACAGTGAAGCTTTATATTTATGTCCTTTAGGGCAACTTAAGAATATATCTACAATTTATACTTTTTATGGGGGGGAGAGAACAACAGTAGAGCGTTGACTTAGCATTCACAAGGTCATCGGTTCAATCCCAGCGGCCGACCATCTTGACTGCGGTTTTTACAGCGTTTTTCCTCAGTCACACCAAGCAAATGCTGGTGTAGTACCTTCAACTTAGGATCTGGCCAACACCTTCCCACATCCTTTCCCTTCTCTATCCCGGTCTGAGTCTTAGATGCCTAAAGGCCATAAATAAAATTCAAAAAAGAAAAGGGGGAACGGAAAAGTTAGAACCTTCGCACTTGACTGATATGAAAGAAGAACGAAGTCAAAGCTGTCCGAGAAGCCAGCGCGCTCGCTTTATGTGCTCTCGTGGTCATGGGTTCGAGTATTGTGAGACTCCGTTGAACGGAGTGGTTCCGAGGTTACTCCACCAGAAGGTGTAAGCCCCGTCCTTAGAAGCTCATCAGATCGTTTAGGACGTTAATAACACTTCGATCAAACTACCACCATTGTTTACGTTTGAGAGCGATATATTCGCATATACGACCAGAACTTCTCAACTTTGCTGAATGATTACGTCCCTTTGTGTGCATAATTTCCGAGGAAAGAGATAAGGAAAGGAAATCGTAAAGGATCTTTACTCTAGATACCACCCCGCTACTTGCCTGGCTGAAATGACGAAAAGAAAAACTGGAAAAAAATCAGTGAAGGTTGCTGGCATGGGCAAGATTTGAACCTGCAACGTTTTTGCAGCACGGGTTTGAGTAAGCAATTTCGCTACATGTCCGAGAACTAGGTAATAATCATGGATCTCGATACAGGAGACGGATCTACTTCTAGCGACCTGAAATTGAAGCCAGCACAAGCCATGATCACCTGGAAGGAGAAATTGATTATAAAAACAACTGAACATCACGTTCCGTACAATATCTTATTTAAAATATTCCAAACTTCTTCCTCTCTTCCTTAGCTAGATCTTCATCCATTCTTTACTTCCACACGCCCAGGCATAGGCCAAGCAATAAGACGCAAGTACATCCTAATTCACCAGGCAACATTAATCGAAAACCTGCGTCAAGTTGACCTAGCTTAATTGTATTGGGCCAGTCGATCCGTCTCCCGTATCTAAATCCATGGGTAATAATAATAAACCCACAATGTTTTATTCTGACAGGGGATTTTATCCTGTCCTTTCGATCCACAAACATGTGTATCATTACTTCCCATAAGCACCCTCAAGGTTATTTAAAGGAGGATCCACTGAAATGAAATACTGTTCCTTCTCTCTGTCTCCATAATAGGAACTTCATATTCTAGTAGCGAAAAATTCTGTAATATCATTTGTTGTAAATTTTATATTCAAAGCACAAAACGATACTCTATACTTCAGTCACGTCTCACTTTACACAGAAATGCATCATGTGAGTGAAATGCATCAGCGTCTTTGGTAAGAGAGAAACATTAGCAGTAGGAGCACATAAAATCTTGACAGTGATCGCAAAAATTTCGCTCTTCTTTGTACATTTTGCAAGACAGGTATTTTAAGTTTAATAGTGTAGGCCAGAAACTTCCAACATATTGCTGGACTTGGACTGCATTAAGGTTAGAGTAAAGCTACGATTTCTCGATCCATACAGAGATTTTTATTTTCTTCTTTGTTGATTGTTGAAAGAACTTCATTGTTATAAATATGGATATTCACTACAACAATGGAGCTCTTTCAACAATGAAAAAAAGAAGAAAAATGGCATGGATTGAACTCTTGAATTGGTTATGAACTTTCTTCCCTGAAAGTTTGAACTCTCTAAGCTTGAATTTGTAGGAGCAACATTGCAATTTCGTACAACAATAAAAATACATTACACATATACGGAGATAATACTGCCATCTTTAGTTGGAGATCTTGGCTTTACATTAACCTTAAGATATGTACACGCTTTTCAGAGTTGTGATTCTCTATTTTGTCAACGAGTAACGCCTAATTATTTTCGGTTGTAGCCGATATTAATCCATTAATTGCTAATTAAATGTTTTACTTTGAAAACGTGTCCAGCAAAAGCAAATGGAAGAAAATTTTTCTTAGAAATCTAACGTAAACGGGATAAATTACTCCAAAGTTTACTAATTTTCCAATAGGTTTCAGATATTGTTAGTTAAATATTAAAATATAGGAAGGGCAATCAAACATAACTAAATCTTTTTGCTTAAAAATAAAGCGTGTCACACTTTCTGCTTAAACAAATATATATTCTACAATGTTAGCTTAACAGAACTCACTGTTCTTACTGTATCTGTGCACAGCGACATCTATTCGCACTCTTTCAGGCATACTTCATTATGGAAACTTGAAATTATTATAGACTTCTTCTGTATTCAAAACTCTTCTCTCCTAACCTCTGCAGCAGGAATGAACGGGAAACACGGCGTAGTTGATAACCGTTTTTTTAGGTTATCGTCGGGAATGTTAATGTCTTTGAGATTTGGAGGCCGGTAATTCTAAGGTGCGGGATTTTCTTATGGAACTGGGTTTTGCTGACAAAATGTTTTTTGTTCGTTGAGGCATTGTTATTTTTATTTTACATTTCCTAGATATCGGGGAAGGAATAGTTATTTCGGGCACTGTCCCGGAAAATCAGAGATGAATGGTCACCTTACTTTGAACCTAAATCTAAAATCCGCTTCTCAACATCTGATTTGGCTTAGGCACTAACCTACGATACAAGCCGACACATCCACGCATACAGAGAGAAAGGAAGAAACTAAAAGTAACAAATGACTATTGTGGGAGTTCTGTTTAAATACAAAACCCTTCTCTACATACTGGATGCACTGACTAAGAACCCTATTATTATGCAATCTGCATTACACTTGCGTCGTTTGAATAACATAAAAATAGGGGTTAGAAAAGGTAAAAATCCAACATACTTTTCTTTATTAAAAACGTGTAAATGTATTTTCCCAAGATGTACTATGTTTTTAAAAGAAGTAAACTTATTTTTTTAAAAATCACTAGTCATGGATCGACTGGCCCAATACAATTAAGCTCGGTTAACTTGACGCAGGTTTTCGATTAATCTTGCCTGGTGAATTGCGATTTTTTACTTGCGTCTTGTTGGTTGACCTATGCCTGGTTGTGTGGAAGCAAAGAATGGATGAAGATCTAGCTAAGGAAGAGTGGAGGAAGACGAATATTTTAAGTATAGTATTGTACGGAACGTGATGTTTAGTTGTTTTTTAATCAATTACACCTGCCAGGTACTCATGGCTTGTGCTGGTTTCAATTTCAGGTCGCTAAAAGTAGATCCGTCTCCCGTTATTAGATCTATAAAAGAATAAGAAAAAGAATGGCTGGAAAACTTATTCATTAAATGTATTACAACTTTCTTGAGGTTGAACTGAAATTGACTGGACGTTCTCGCGGAAGTATCACTCCTCACCTTCCCGCGTTCACTTCAATCCTATCAGTGAGTGTTGCCAGTCCAAAGAGCGTCGTATCATTTTAGTGAAAACGGTCGTAATCGTAGTATGCCAAATTCTATTTTTCTTCACTTTTTCGGTTCAAAACATTTCTTATATTATCACATCTATTACGAGTCTGTTAGGAACGACTAGTGGATGTTTGGTAGGTCAGGATCAGTTCTTTTCTTTTCAGTGTCCCCGATAGGACGCCGCCATTTTAAACGTTGCCTTACGATCGTCTTTATTATGATCGGCGTGTGTTGCAAGGAGCTGTAAAGTCGGTGGCTGGTTGATCTATCAAATCTAACCTAACAAAATCTAAGCAGATATCCAAATGAATCATTTTTCTCTAGCTATTTATTGCTTTAATGTAATTATTATACTGTTTTCCTTCTTAAACAACTAGAAAGATGTTTAGAGATCCCTTAGCATGTATCAATATGTAACTTATGCAAACTAGTTACTGCTACTAAGGGGTGCCAATAACATGTACGCCATTTTCCCACATTGCCAATTTATTTAAATTGGTGTTTTAACTTATTTCTATTGGCTACTCGTAGAAATTGAAGGAAAACCCGCGACTAGCGCATACATGCAAAGCAGGCCTAACATAATCACTTACTACCAGTTATGAAGTGAGGAGTGTTACTGCTCCGAGACGGATGTTAAAAAATTAATAGCGTACAAGCTAACAAAAAAGCTGTCTTTATCATTGCAGCGAACTTCCAAAACGTACAAAGATATTTTAGTAGGTTTTCTTTTTTTTTTCTCTCTCTCCTAAGTACTCTTTTGTGAAGTGAGTTTACTTTTTTCTTTAAGAAAAGTTTCTCTTTATCTTACAATCTTTAATGTAGTCAAAAAGGTAGTTGAAGTAATGTGTAAACAGAACTTAAAAAAAAAAAAAAGAGTTATGATGAAGGAAGGTGTTAGGATGTTAGAACATACTCAAACCACTACAAACACATGGCTCTTTGCAGAAGTTACGCAACGGTCGACAGCAGACTGGGCTTCTCCCAGGAATAGATAGAGACTTCAAAGTTTGTTAAAAAGAAAGAAACAAAAGGAACTTCCTTTATATACAGTGTATATATATATAATATCAACTTTAAGAAAGATGAGAGTTTCTTCCGTTGAAGTTCTAGAACTCAATACAAGAGAAAGAAGTCTCGACGTTTCTGGACAAACAAACATACACATATACAAATAAAAAAGTATAGTTTGGAAACTTTGTTCATATATTTTATTACAATAGACAAGAGACGTGTTTTGAAAAACAGAATGCAGGAGGCATTTGTGGTGAAAAACAGATAAATAATTCTTTTCTAGTTGATTTTGATGTGCTGAACTGTAATATCTTGTTTACCGCACACTGTTGTTTGCTGTTATTGTGTGTTTTCAGTATTTAAAAAAAAAAAAAAAAAAACTGGTGCTAAAATGGTATTTAATTTTTAACTTTGGACGTGTAAACGCTTTAACGATCCTCCAGCCCACTGCTTTCTTATAGTTTTGAAAATTATGGAAATAAGAAACATAATATTACAATTCTGGAAAGTAGGCGCGATGTTTATGGAACTCCGTGATATGAAAAGTGCTTTAAAGAATTCATTGTTATCTTAGATATTTGACAGCCAGTGAATTATGACGTCATAAGATGGACAGTCAAATATCTAAGCTAGAACTGAATTCTTAGGGCTCATTTTCAAGCCCGCTTGCGATTAGGCTGAGTAGCCAATTGAAACACGTGGTGTAGTTTTATTACCTGTTGTAATGCGAGTTTCAATTGGCTATTCACCCAAATCGCAAGCAAAGGAAGTAACGCAAGAGGGCTTGAAAATGAGCCCTTACGCGACGTTCTCCATGTCAATTAGGGATCGGATTCCACATTCATTGAAAATATTTCCCATTTCTGCGAAAATAAGGAATCCGTATTGCAGTAATAAACACTTGTCATTGTGTACATGGTTACGATAAGAAACCAGTTCTTTTTTTCTGTTTGTAACTGGAAACGAATAATATCCAATAACATAAAAGAAAATTTTCAGTTCTTTCCCAGGATTACTGCCGATAACTGAAAATATTCTCGTTTCTGTGAAATATTAGGAATATTATAAAAAATAATTTCCAAAATATTTATTTAAAACTTCTCCAATATGCTTCTGTGGTTCTCACAGTTTCAACATTTCCCAAGCTTTGACTGGATAAAATAGCATTTCTTCTTTATATCCCAACAATAATGGTGCTTGGACAAGGATCGTTTTATAAATGGAGGCCACACACACACACTTATATATATACGCTGTGCGTGATGTTTCGTTATTACGCGGTATTAAAAGTGTTTCCAGTGCCTAGAATATTGTGGGACATAAAAAAAAAAGAGAATACACAAAGAGCTTAAAACGACATATGAAAAGAAAAAGGTCATGAAATCTGCATCTCCGCGTGAAAAATTACGACATTAACCAATCGTACGTGCTTTCTGAGCTTACATGAGTACGTCAGCGTTCTTTGTATGGTTAAATCCAACATTATGAAAAAGAGGCGAAGAACATTAAAAAGGATTTGAAATTAGACACTATTTTGCTTATGACAATACATAAAAAAAAAAAAAAAAATCAAAGAATGAGAATAAGCAAGGGTGGCCAGCGGTAATAATTTGGCCTGCATTTATGAGAGTTGGCTGAGGTTAACAAAAATGTTAACGTCTCACAATAAAAATAAAGTTACAGCATTTTTGCTACAATAATGTCTGTTCCGTCAAAACAAAAAAAAATGACTTTAAGTAACTTTGGCTTAGGCCAGAATAAGGTAGGGGAGAGGATGATTAAAGTCGACCAGGGCCTAATTTAAAGATACCCCCCGAATTTGCATTGTTCGCCAAGGATAAACCTCAGAATTGGCAACCGCTAGGATCGTTCACAGACAGTGGCGGCGCATAGCAATCTGGGGCCCGGGGCAAGTGAACTTGATTGATGCCCGTTCACGCACACTCCTACTGTTAGCCGGAGTACCATATTTTGAGTTATTCCGAACCCCTCGGGGAAACTACGGGCTCTACGGGGTCTGACTTGACAAGACTGATAGCTCACTCACTCGTCGTAATCTATACATGACAATGATTATTCAGGCTGTGGAGAATCGTGGTTATCAGCCATTACAGTCTAGAGTGTAAGTGAGAGTTCTGAGACGGCATAGCTATTACGTCATCGACCAGCATCGATGTACTTCATTGATTAACCTTAACAAGCGATTATTCACTCCGTCCGCGACCGGTAGAGGCCCTTCGGCAGGTGTAACCACTGCTTGCCCCCCTTAGCCGCCACTGTTCACAGGATTTTATAATTGCTAAGTCTACCAACTGAATCACGGTCGCTCTGTAAAACAAAAAATTCATCTCATCATTTAAAAACGTGAAAAACAATTACTATTACTTTAATAACAATAATCTTAAGCCGTTCTGCTTTCGCTTCGTCCTATCAGTGAACAAAAGTGAAAAAGTATCGCTGGGGCAAATAAGCTTACATCAGCTTTGTTCAGCTTAGATTACTCAGGCTTTTTGTTTTTTTCTGTTTGCGGTAAACTTAAAACAAAAGCAAAACTACAAAATCAACAAAGAAATAAAGATGATGAGGGATGGATTTTGGACATCTGAATGGTGGTCCATATTTGTGTTTGGTAACAGTACAGGATGGCAATCAAAATGCGACAACATTGGGACTTGAGGACTAAGCGAATTTGCGAAAATTCCGGATTTTTTTAATGCTATATAATTATATATTTAACAGAAAAAGACGTCTTGTACAGTGTTTTTAAATGAAGAAAATTAAACACTAAATGAAAAAGCAAATTTGGTGCTTTGGGAATTTATAAAGATAGGTTTTTAGTTTCTATTTTTATTAGTTTTTTCACTAGTTAATTAATTTTTAAATTTAATTAACATTCATTTTAAAAGATTTTTTAATGTCAGTGAGCAAATAAAAGTCAGAAAGAAAGGCATAATGTTTTTAAAATATCCAACTAATACATTACCATCTAACGGTGAAGAAACGAACATACGCAGCAGGTAGGAGCACAACGATTGCTTCGGTTTTACTTCGGCTTCGCTCGGCGTTTGACGTCACTCAGTACATGGAGTGAGACAAGGTCACGCGAAACACAAGGGAAATCAAATGCATACAGTTAAATAGATAAAACAAATACGTCCACATTTTAAATTAAGAAATATTTTTATATATATTTAGAATATACAATAGGCGTGCATGTTGTGTATTATCGGGTCAAGCAGAGTGAAATTATCATTTCAAAGAGACAGTGCAAAACAATATGTCAGACATGGATTGTATTGTGTAGTTGTTTGTTGTAGAAATCGATATAAAAAAAAGAGTTTCAGAACTACGCTAGAAACACAAATAGAAGCAGTTTCAGAATTTTTTAAATGAGGGTATGTGGACGAAAAGAAATCTTCCTTTTCAAAAAGGCATTATACAATCTGTAAATGCTCTTGTAGAACGCCGAACCCGGTTACTTACATCCAGTGATGTAGTACCAGAATTTTCACAAGGTATACCCTGCAATTTTTTTTAAAGGTTTATGAACCTGTAAGTGGAAACTACACTAAAAAAAAAAAAAAAAAAAACAGGCTGTGTTAATTCGATACTTTTCGGTGTCCCATGGCGATCACCACATTTTTCTTGTGTTAATTTAACATAAAAAAATTAACAGAAAAACTTTTTACGACATACTTTTCTTAAACAATTCGTACTAAAAAGTAAAAAAATAATTTTGTTTATACATGATTAAAAATAAAAGCATGGGGGCGCGGTCTCATATACAGTTACTTTATAAATTCTTCAATTACCGCGCCTCAAGAAAAATATATCTTTAAAAAGTTTTTATTTGTTTTTTAACCCGATTCCTAAGGTATTCTGCAACCAGTCAAACGTCACTGAGTTGCAGGCTAGTATTTATAGGTAATATTTAAAAAGATATTAAAACATGCTTTTAAAGTATATAGAAATATATGAAAATAACAATATAATATTGTATTGTCACCCGACTTACGTAGCTGTACAAATTTTCATCATTGTATGACGTCGGGAAATGAGCTCAATTAACGTTGCAAGATTTGAGGACACCAAGAATTATTATGAACTACAGAAAACAATGTAAAAACGGTGTTAATCTTGGTGATTTGGCATAATGGATATGTTGTCAATCTGATTCAACACAATGGAGGTTGTCATACCAGCACAATCAGAGTCTTAAATCACCGAAATCAACACATTTGCTGTGTTGATTTAACACAAAAGTGGTGGTCACCTTAGGACACCGAAAAGTGTTGTATTAACACTACCATTTTTTGTAGTGGTGGTTTCCATTATATTTTTATTCGTTTGCATTAAATATAAGGATGAAATAATTAATTTCTACAAACAATGCTTTCATAATATTCCAGTGAGGCGAGTAGTTAAGGAGCACACTTACCCATAGAAATATTGCAAATTGCCTACCTTCTCAGGATACTCCTTCACATGGATGATTAACCTTTTGAATGTAAGCTATATACAGTACACACCTTTTGTTTTGCTATATGCTGGGTTGCATAATGGACAATTATTTAGTGTTTTAAACTAACCACATATTTTTTGCTATAAAAAATGACATAATTACATCCTATATGTAATGAATAGTCCCCTGAAAGCACTATATCTTACTGCAAGTCTTAATTAAATACTTGTAATTACTGTTTCTCCAACCCTATTGCCTGTGTTCAATCAATAACACAACACTAATAGCGGATAAGCAGTTAAAATTCAGTTATTAAATTACTATACAGATGTTAGTTCATTAATGTAAGATATGTCAGTGAACAGCTTTGTACACTAATGAGAGTAATATATTACCGTATTTATTGTTAAATACCATCCATTACATTAAATTACACAAGGAACATTCACTGTAAATCAAATCATATAATGTAATATGTATATACGAAAAATTTAAGTTGTATTTGCTTATATTCTGTGAAAATACTGATTTTTCGTGACACGCGTGGGTATCGAACCGATGTATTCCTTACTACACAAAGCTATTCTCACCAGTCGGTCAAACATTTCTTTTAAACTGTTAAAACGCATATGCCACACAAGCAAAATACCTCTTTTTCTCTTCATCTGTTGCACAGCCTATTTTGTTATTTTACACACACACAAACAAAAAAACAGATAGAAAGAAAAAGAAAAGAAAAGAACACGCCAACCAGAAACAACAGTTTAATATATAATTACTTTGCAATTCATTTCCATCTTAATGTTACTTTTTTTTCTCTTTTTGTAGTTCTTTTTTCCCCCACCAGATGGAAGCACAGGTAGTAGAATCTAGGCGTATATCTGCGGATTTTAATAATTCATGAGGGACCCCCCATGCCGAGCTAACAAACCTTTTGACAGAGTATATATATATATATATACATATATGTATGTATGTTTATCTCTTGACACGCACATATATACATGGAAGAAGGATACTTTTTTTAATTTTGTTTTACGAAACAGGTATATGAATTAACATAACGAAGAGAATGAAAGATAAATTGGTTTTGTTAGTCGTGACCAACCTATCATACATTACGCCCATCTTTGCATGTCAGTTCTTTTTGTCTTTTCAATACAGAAGAACCATGAATAGACAATGAGAACAGACACTTAGAAAGGACAAAATATATAGATTTTGTTTCAACAAGTAGAGTTTATGTCAAGACTACCACGAATGCAGCTTAGAGTGTCAGTTTAAAAAAAAAACGAAAAATGTACAGAGGAGCGAACCAATAAAGTGAACTAAGCTGTGAAAAGAGCAGGTAAGGACCCAGATAATGGAATGGTGGAGGCCCCCAGCAACATTTTAGTCAAAGGAAAATCACATATGGTAAAATGACATGTGGTAATACGTAATGAAATGTACCGTGTCGAGTTAATCGCAAAGAGACAGATCCTTGACGTGTAGCTTAGCCTTCGCCATAATATATTACGTATATATCCGATTGAAGAAAGGAGCAGTGGACATATATACGTGATCAAGTAACTTCGGGTATAGGCAGAACAATAGTATGACGGGAGAGGTAGATCCTTCGCAGATGGTTTAACCCCCTCCTTCGTGATATGTATACAACAGAAATGAATATGGTTACAGAGAATGGGAACATCAGAATTAGGTTTAAAAGTAGCATATGGAGGCGTCATTTGTATTTTAGATTGTAGATCTGAGTCTCGAACAGATCCTTGGCGTGTAGCTTAGCCTTCGCCATAACATAATACGTATATATCCGATTGAAGAAAGGAACACTGGACATAGATACGTG
>JAGDQP010020586.1:9207-33060 GCA_022664845.1 Lepisma saccharinum | reverse complement strand
TAAAATATAGAAATATATGAAAGTAACAATGGAATATTGTATTGTCACTCGACTTACGTCGCTGTGCAAAATTTCACCATTGTATGACGTTGGGAAATGAGTTAAATTAACGTTGCAAGATTTGAGGACACTTTAGCCGTGCCGTACACTAGGCCATTCAACCGCAGAAAAAATAACCCATGCTTTCTTATGATCACTGTATAGCTGGGTGTTATTTATTAATACCTAGTTACCAATTTTAGTTCCGTCTGCAGACACCCAGCTGCTGGCAGCGATTTATCAATACGAGTCTTAGGGCGCCTTCACGTACGCGCGAGAGCTAGTTCTCTCTCGCTCGCCTTTCTATCGTTGATCCTTTCACATCAACGCGGGAATTTTCTGCTAGGGAAATATCTGCGAACAGGGTTGCTGTGTAACCAGTTTTATTGACGTGGCGGCAATGGACACACGCAAGAAAGTTATTCGCCTTTCTGATGATATGAGTACCAAGGAAATTACTTTAATTCGTTATTTTTTAAAAAAATATATATTTGTTCCAAACGTGTGGTTTAAATCAATAGCCCGAATATGTGAACAAATGGCTCAGCTCGAAAGATGATGATGATGATATTATTATTATTATTATTGTAGCCTGTTGTTCTTCAGAAAAAAAAAAACATTGGCTTGCCGTTGCTTTGTGACTATTTGCTAACGAAAATATATCTTTTGCTTGTTTGAGATAGCCTATCTGTTGAAATAGTGGAATAATTCCGACATTTTTTTTCTAAAAAATGCTTTTTTTTCCTTTCACCTTTATCTGAAATACGTATGGGTCTAAACCAATATTATTTACGACAATTAAAGTTAAAAAAGATTGACCTTTAATACTGTAGTGTCCCCGGTGGATGAGTGGTTAAGCTCGTAGCCTTGTAATCCAGATGTTCCGGGTTCGATTCCCGGTGGGTACACAAGTGGTTCGGATCCCACGTTAAACTGTAGGCCCCTTCCTCAGGACGTCATCATCATCCCATGGAAGGCAATGGCAAACCCTCATGGGTTCACCTTCCCGAGGGATCTTCGGTTCAAAGACCTGCCTTCGGGCAGAACACCTATCAACATCATCATCATCATTAATACAGTATCGAGTAAATAAAATGGATAACAGAAAATGAGTAAAGGAAATGTACTCCATCTTCAAACTGATTTGCCGAAACACAGTTCCGGTGCTTCCGGCCTACTTTAGTTTATGTAGACTGTGTAATGTTTTCTGCTTGTACAAAAATCAGAACAAATAGTTGTTTATTAATTACGTAGATATATGAGAAACGGCAATATGTTTCACTTTCAAATTTTTGACGTGAAACTACTATAATTTCATGAAAAATGTATATCAGTAATTATTCTTTCAAATGGCATCTTCATAACAAAGAAATAACGTCTTGTTTATAACTTTATGAACATTCATATCAACATTATTATGATCCAACAAAATTAGCTTTAAATGAAATAATTCTAGCTACCGACCTGTTGGAATTGATGAAAATACAGCCTATCTTCGTGGTGTTGCCTGACAACACTGTTCTCTATTTCGCTCTCTCTCTCACCTCGCGCTGATGTGAAACAGCTCATTTACTTTAATGTCTTGCTTGGCTTTCAGCGGGCAGTTCTCGCGAAAGTCTCGCCGCATTTCTAGCAGGGAAACGCGAGTATTTTTCGTCCGCATCGAGAGAAACTCGCCCTCGCCTCGCGCTGATGTGGAAAGCCCAATTGCTCGCAATGTATTTCTAAATCGCGCGAGAGTTGTCCGCCCCGCTCTCGCGCGTATGTGAAAGCGCCCTGAGGGGAAGATACCCTTTATGAATCCTTCCGCCCTCGTGTACGAGATTGACTGTCAAGGGCGTAACTTGGGTGGGGCAACCGAGGCAAGGCCCCGGGGTAGACGGGACCAGGTGCTTTTCGATCAAGTGTGTCCCGCCTCACAATTGAGTAATTGTGTTGCCCAATAATTGACGGCAAAGCGTTTCCTTACATATCAAAGCGCGGCGTTGGAAAACCATTATTGTAAATAATTAACACGAAACCATTGTCACCAATCCGATATCTGCTTATTGTGACTGTTCTTGGAAGGGGCGGCTGAGATGGGGGTGGAGTTGGGAGTGCTTGTGAAGGAAGGAGTTTATTAAAACGTAGTTGTCGCCCTACGCACATGCATAGTTTGCCTCCAACCCTGCCAGTTTCAATTGTGTTAAGCTTAGAGAGGATAGTAAAGGGGTCTAAAGGACAAAAATGTTTCATATGTACCTTTAACATTGTGCACATTATTTTTTTATGTCAAATAGGGAAGTTTAATTTTTTCAAGTGTAGGTAAGAAAGATATAAGATTGTGTTGATCATTGAAACTTCAAATAAAAACTAAAAACTTCTACAAAGTGTTGTTTCATCCTGCTTGAAAAGTTTAATCAATTTGGAAAACTTAAAAATTCTTATATTCAAAATTATAGTATTGTATTTATATTCATTTCCCAGGACTAAGGCTTATATCCTTTTCTTCCGCCTGGTACAGGTCTGCACGCGGGTCGGACTCGGGTCTACAAAGCACAGGTTACTTCGGGCTCGGGCCGTAAATTTTTAAATATACAACGATATTTCTCGGACCATAAATTTTTAAATGTACAACGATTTTTCTCGGGCCGAACTTTGTAAATATACTGTACAATGATATTTCTCGGATAGTTCTTTTGAAAGATTTTTTTAAAGCACATCGAAATTTGTAACTGCAGTAAGACAGCCCTAGTAGCACAGGTCGTTGGGCAGACCATGTGACGTTGGTTCACTGTTGGCCCAACGACTGTTTTACTAGGGAGGAGACGCCCAAAATAAATCTTATTATCCCTGTGCAATGGAGAGAAAAACTAACTTTGTAGCTAGTAATTCGGGCTCACTTGATTATCACACGGACTCGGTCCTAAAGGCTAAAACATATTTCGGGCTCGGGTCAAGTTTCACATTATAAATTCACGGGCCAGGCTAAAAAAAAAAAAAACAACAACAAAAAAAAAAAACACCAATGCAGATCTCTACCGCCTGGGTTAAAAAAATACAGTTTAGGAAACAATGTAGGTACAACATTTTTCTTGTAAAATAGAATTATTAGCCTATAAAATGCAATGGTATGAACCTATGTACCTCAAAAAGGTACTGCCCATGTGCCTCCTGTACATTATAGTTATTTATGTCTAAAATTAAAAAAAAAACAAGGTAATTATATTACCAACATTTTCATGGTCCTAGTTACGTAACTATTGACTGTATACATGTTCGCTTCTATATTTTTTACTTTAACTTTTTACATTGAATTGGGTGGCAGTTTCCCCCTTTGTCCTCCCCCACTGTGCGCACGCCTGTGTCTACTGTTTATAAAGAACGAACATAAATCGACGAAAATTGGAAGTTACTATCTCTTTTTCCAAGTCGCAGCTACTATGGGTAAAATTTTCTGCGTTCACCTTACTTTTCTTTTTGCAATCCGCAGTTCCCATTAGGATTTTTTCGTAACCCATAGCATCTCTCTTTTTTTTTGCCATCCGCAATTCTTACAGGGGAAAGTTTTCTGCGTACCCCGTACCTTTTTCTTTGCAATCTGCAATTCCCATAGCAAAGATTATCAGAACTTCCCTTACCATATTTTTGAAACCACAGTTCCCATAGGAAAAAAAAACTGCATTCCCCATACCATTTATTTGCGCAATTCGCAATTCCCATAAGGAAACACTTTCTGCGTCTTCCTTATAATTTCTTTTTTCAATCCGCAGTTTCCATACGAATTTTTTCCTCGTTTTCCCTACCGCTATTTTTGCAATCCAGATTAGCCATGTATTTTTTTCTGTGCAAAAAATAAATAAATAATAAAAAAATCCAGTGCTGCATGTACCTGTTCTGCGAATTGAGTCTGATGATTACACCTATTTTTGACAACTATTAGCTTGGAAGTAAGTGCAAATTAACCTTCGCTATATTGCTTCCACGCATTTCGAAATCCTCAAAATTGTTTTGAATTATTTCTTCTTAATTTTTGACTGAGATTATTAGTTTGTCTTTCTTAATATTGGAGATTTCATCTAAAAGCGCAATCCAGACTGGACTGGGTGACAAAATGTGTTCCCTCCACTTTAAAAGAAAGTGTATGCTTGTTGGAATGTTTCATGAGAATAAATTAGGAATTAGAAAGCTTAAGAAGAGCGGAATAACAGATCACTGTAATACATTTAAATTTTTTTTTATTTTTTCCCTGGGAAAGCAAAAATAAGTAAGACAATCGAATATCACCGAGTCCGTCGTGTGGTAATGTGATCTTGGATCTTTAGAATGAGAAAACATTTCAACATTATTTTCTCCTTAAAATGAAATGTGGTGATGATCCCTATTCCTAATGTATTTCATGAAAGAATACTGAAAAAAGTCGCCTTGCGCGTAAGCATTTGGTAAACAGACGTCAGCATGTGATTGGTGTTCATCATGAGAATCCCATGTGCTTTATATCTTGAGAAAAAATCAATAAGAAGTCTTGGTGGTGAAAACATTTTAACTACGCTCTACTTTCGGTCCTTGTTAAGGGTTTAATATATGATAGTTAACAATTTACAATGTAAATTTTAATTGTGTGGAATGATATTCAGCTAGATTAATAACTATAATATTGAGCTCCTCATAGTGAACGTGTCTACAACATAAAGATGGCGACTACCGGCACAGCCGGAGGGATTAAATCGTCGCTATCAAATGCTTCGGGATGGAAAAGCTTAATAACATTTACAGTATTGGCGTTAGCATGGATTGCAGGATTTTCCTCCAGATTGTTTGCAGTAATCAGATTCGAAAGTATCATTCACGAATTTGATCCGTGGTAAGTACCTGCTGCATTGATGTTACCATCATGTTAATGTGTAGATTTTGTGCGTGTAGTTTCTATTTAATGCAAATCTTTCATGAATTCATATAGACAGTTATTTTGTTCCAAAAGATACTTGTAGCATGCTTGGTTACCCAGGCAATTACCACTATTATAACGTACCGACAGGTAAACATACTGATAATGTCATACAGATAAGGTATATGATGGTGACACCCTTTGAATGAAGCTTTGTACTAGTTTCCTATTGCGGGTGGAGGTATAAATATTTACTCTTTAGTTATATTTTGTAGCGAAGGTGAATTTTGGTGGGAAATTACCTGTAAGGTACAGCATCGTTGTGGTATTAAATGGAGCACTTTATTACAGGAACATGGAAATAATCTTTAAAAGTTTTTGTTTTTGACTGGCTGTTAAAAAGTTATTTTTTGGTTAATGTTCAATGTGATGATTGCAAATGTTTGTCATAGAGAATCATTAGCAATAGTAGTTGTCTAAACAACGAATTATAATTAAGTACATTTCAAATGTAAGGCATGTGATAGAGCAAAACCACGTTTATGCTAGTGCAAGGCGGATTACTGTTATTTATTTCAGTCCTAATGTATTGAGGAATCTTATATTTCCATTTAGCTTTTTAGACGTTATTTCAGTACGCAAGTACAGTTTATAACACATATCTAAGAGAATAATAACCTTGTACGAACTTATTTGGTACATTGTACATATTGAGTCAATTGGGTAGGGCACAACTTCGTTACTTAAAGGTGGATTGCAATAATTTTTGTTGTTTTGCACGAGTTTGTGTAGTAACGGAGATGCACTCCATAATAAGATTTGCTCTTCACAATTTTGGGTTAAGTTTACTATCGCCGGACCAATGTTAAGAAATTTACAGGATGTATGGAGGAAATTTACTTGTGTTTGTGATGAGAAGCGAGTGAAAGTGCAATGTGGGTAATATTAACAGTGAGTAATAATGTTTTTTTAGTTTTGTAGATGTTTTAAGACGCACTCATGTGGTGGCGGAAGGAACTATTTGGCGTAGAGTTACAGTTGTTAATGTTCAAATGACGCGTGTTTGTGATGGTTGTGACGTTTCTTGCGTTAGTTTTATCGAATCGTACAAAAATGACGAGGGGAGGTTGTTGAGAATGTGTGAAAGACATGGTCTATTAAAGAGGCGAACAGTTTGTGGTAAGTGTGGGAAAGTGTAACGTTACATTCGATGTAAGTGGCAGAAATTTGCAAAGATAGGAAGTTGTTTCGAAGGAAGTAAGTTGACTTTGGCTGAAGTTCTATTATTTGTAATGTATTGGTGTTTGTTGAAGCGTGATGGACAGAAAGTACTGGTACATGAACTGAAGTGGAGCTCACGCACTGCTGTGCAGAAGGAAAAATAATAATAAAACACTGGACCTAACCTCCAAGTGCCCTTGATTAGTCGCTATGCAGAAGATAAAAAAATACCGAACCTGACTTACCTAACTTCCAAGTGCCTTTGGTCAGTCGCTGAGCCAATAATGGAAAAAACGTGGGAGTTAATTTTTGTGATTGGTCTGGTCCGGCGATAGTAAATAAATGTTACAACATTTATAAGGTGTTAATTACGCAATAGATTATCGTTAAGACAGCGGAAAGCAAGGTACACGTTTGCGTTGTTACTTCTTTGAGTACATCATCTTAACTTTAACATGATTATAGCTTGTACAAACTGATACACTTTGCACCGAAATGAAAAGTCACAATTCATAGGGACATGTAAACTGTTTTAGGTACTTCTACGATAATCAAAGGTCGTATGACGTATATAATTGCTCCGGTTTCTACATAATAAATAATACGCTTGTACAATAGAGTGGGACCATAACAGGATATCTACAGGTCATGACATTGTGATTCAGTCAGGTAAACCTTGTATTTTTCTACTATTTTTAATGGCACATTTGAAACATGTCTGATATTATTCAACTTTAGTGTTACAGCAGGATGTCTTAAGAAATATAGCTCGCCTGGGAACTCATATCTTGTGAGTTCGGATGTGACAGTCCTGGATTTCCAAAAATTGTTGATCTTTTGTTGCATGAAAAAGTCGTGACTTTGATTCTGTGAATTCTGTAAACACTCTTCATAATGTTGGAATTTGGGAAGCGTAGTTCTTAAATATTACAAAAGAAGCTCCACCTTACTCAACGTAGCTATAATAGAATGTATCAAGAAACGAATCCACAGATGTAAGACAATAACAGTAAAACTACAGATGAAATATCGGAAGTCTGTACAAGATAGACAACAATAAAAGATGCTGTATTTAAGGTGAAAAATAGGAAATGGAGATAAATAATGAGATAGTTGTTGGTAAATTCATGGGTCTAAGGTTAAGAAGACGAAACGAATTGCATTGAAAATGACTTGACAGTATAGTTCCTCAGCTAAATGAGCAGGGTTAACTTTTAAGACCTGCAAAAAATGTAAAATGTACAGGAGAAATGTATGGAAGTGTTAAAACCCAACACGGTTCAAGTGTGCAACGAGAATTAGAGAGCGAAAAGTTCTTGGGAATATTTTGCTGATTCTGCAATAGGGACGAACACATGGAATAAGCGTTAAATGTCATGTGCATCGATTATAATGAAAAAATAAATATCTGTCCTGCACCCTCGACATTGTGACCGTGAATTTTGTGGCAAGAAACGTGTTATTCAAAACATAAAGTGACGCCATTAGCATTCCTCCGCATGCTACCATGTTTGTTACATGTTAATCAACTCTAGTGCGCATTTGGCGAAAAATGACCCACGGGTTTTCGTTAACACTTTTTGGAAGTGTCTGTAATACCTTATAAGTTACTTGCCAGAAAATAAGCGGACATCGTGTGGCTCGATAGCTGGAGAAGCTGCGGGCGATAAACAGGGCGTCTACCACTCTGGAGAACCTGGAATACTGAGGGAATTTTTATAAATCTGGAAAACTCAGGGAAATCTATAGTTTATGAGGTGGACCTGTTCACAGTTGGTAAGAGCCCCGGCTAAGTGGAGGTCGTGAGTTCAATTCCCACTCCTGATCGGATTTTTTCAGTGTTAAAATCCTCTGTTTTAAAGAAGTTTTTTTGCTTGTGAAATATCAATAATGTACAAGATGCTTGGGCTGGTTGGTGGTGGGCTTAAAAAAATGCCATGCGTATTATTTACATGTTATACTATACTATGAAGTAAGAACTCAGGGAATTTGAGAATATCTGTATATATATAACCCTAGCCGAGCTGGTCTACCGGTTCCCGTAAGATCACCGAAGTCAAGCAGCTCTGGGTCTGGTCAATGCTTGGACGGGTGACAGTTGCAGTACTCCAGATGGTGTTGCCTGTGCGGCTTCCACCTAGCGTCGTGAGGCCAATTGGGGAGCTACCTGAATAAAGAGATAGCGATCACAGTGAGGGCTTCGGCTCTCCTCTCCCAACACGTCTGGTCAGCGCGGGAGCAGTAGACCACCTCCTCCCTCCGGGAGAGGCCTCATCAAGTAGTAGAAAAATGAATATGGATGAGTATTATTATTATATATATATAATGGAAAACTCAGGGAATTTCAAGTCCCAAAATTAGTTGATACCATGACTGTAAAGTGAAGTTTATCCAATGAGCAAACAAGGTGTATTTTGTGTTATAATTGTATACACGAACGTAATACAATTATAGGCTTCCTTTTCTGTAAATATAATATGGGAGATTTAAACCACGTGTTACTGGTTACATCAAAACTACTAACCTGCTTCAAAGCTATTCAGAAATTTTGTTCCGAGTGTCCCTGAGCACAAACGTTGCACAGGTAGTAGTCGCCATTTCTTTGAGCCTAAAAGAATTTCTATATTTCGGTCGGAGTTACTACAAAATATGCTACTGAGAAGTAGCAGACAATTTGTGTATTAAAATGCATTCTGAATTCATGCAAGACAACATACTGTATATTGAATGGCTTACAAATAATCAATAAACGTATTTTTAAGTTGAAACTGCTGTTTGTAGCTAAGGATAGATCGACAGTACTGTTCCTTCCTAATTGTAACGATAAAGGCTATCTTTATATATGTAACACGATATTTTTCTGCAGTAATACCGTACTTGGTATTAAAGTAGTAGTAATAATACTTTTCTATGTAGAAATTAAAATTGTCATCTGTATGCGTGAAGTTTGATTGAAGGAGCTATTGTGATAGTCAGTCTCCTGAATTCATGGCACTTTAACTAGATGCAGTTTCCAGAAGTTCGCTCTGCTGATAGAACTCTTTGGTTAAAGTTATCGTAGACATGGGCGCAGATACTTACAAGCGTAAAATTGAAATGTATACATTAACAGATGAAAGTTGTGACTGGCTTACCGTATGTAGAGCATTGATGAAAACAGTCGTTTACAAGAGTGATGAGGAGATGGGATTAGTTAAATTTGTTTTGCCATTTTGAGAAACTAATCTAAGCTGGAAAGAACTTAGCGTTGCGACTAATGAAATACCCGTTTGAATTCGAAAACCTTGTGGAATCTAATGGAGGACAAGGGAACATATTTTCCAACCTTGTATTTATTACATACTAAGTTCTTAAGTAAACAACTATGATGAACTTCTTTTTTTCGTAATTTTTTTATCTCTTCAGAAAGAAGACTTTCTATTATTTGGTTTTCACTTGTTTTATGAAAGGGGCTCCATAGTCTAGTGGTTAGAGCGTTGGACTCATGTCCACGTGGTCCCGGGTCCACGATCACCCCACTTTTCGGGTCAAGTTGACGCGTAGTGCTGACCCCACGGCCGTTACTCAGGTGGATGCAGTTCCACCAACCGCGGACAGATGGCGTTGAGGTAGGCTCAGGACCTTTCGGTCTGTAAGGCCAGTTGTTATTATTATTACTTGTTTTATGAACTAACGCTATTATGGGAATTAGAATAAGAAACGAACATATGCTCATTTCTGTCTCTTTAAGACATTTCTCAACTTTCTGCATCACTCCTTTCTATTTTGGTTCCAGTCAGTGCTGATCATGAGTCAGTTGTTCGCAAGGAGATTACAGTGTTGTTAACATTCAACTGTTAGTACTAAACAAGCTTGGGCTTCAGAATGATACCGGTGTTTAAAAAAAAATTGTTTAGCGACATTTTCTCCATGCCTTGCTTGTAGAAGTGTGTTACTCAGTGAATGAATATTCTCGATCTACGGTACGAAGTAAGGTGGGGTGATGAGTCCCACGCTCGACCGCCTTACCATCCCAATTCTCCCAATGTTCTAGCCGGGATTTGAACCCGGACCGCTCAATTCGTAGTTGGACGTGCTACCGCCTGAGCCACGGCGACTCCTCTAAGGACGGTACTTATAATTTTATTAAAGCTGTCTGCCAACTACACCCACTAGCGGATTTGAACGTGGGACGTACGAGTGTGCTAACTTCCCAGGCCGCCGACTTTTGCTTATGGGAAAGTTCGTGCATCTGGGAAGTGGATCCACTTTCGAAAGTAAACATTTTATTGATTAAGTTACAAAAGAGAAGGTTTCCATCATCGAATAACAACCCAAACAAAAATCTAATGCTTAAAAGTCACCGACACTACTTACACGATGTGTCCATACTCACTTCTAATGCTTTTTGATGGACGATATGTGTAAATAAAGTTTACAAAACGCTCGGGGAGCCCACTATCTCAAAACTATTTAGTAACTTACAGGTTATTGATAACAAATTGCACATTAGTGATTTGTAGTTATCAAAGATATAACGATAGACAGTAAATAATAATCCCAATATTTATTGAAGATTTTACCACGTGTTCTACAAAGAGACACGTATGAGTGAGTTCGACAACCTTGACTTCCTAGGGTTAATATGGTAATTTATTAGTGTTTACAGATACTTAATACTAATTTGTTGAAGTGTAACTTTATTATTATTTTCATAGGTTTAACTACAGATCCACGGCTTATATGGTAAAACATGGATTCTATAATTTCTTGAACTGGTTTGATGAGAGAGCATGGTATCCTTTAGGAAGAATTGTTGGTGGTACTGTTTACCCTGGTCTTATGATAACGTCTGGCAGTATACACTACCTTCTGCATGTTCTAAGCATTCCAGTGCATATACGTGATATATGCGTTTTTCTTGCGCCTACTTTTAGGTAAGTTGTTCATTTTATTTAAATATATGTTCTTTTAATGTTGTATGTTTAGTTATATGAGATCAGTTTGAAGTGACTTGAGTATTTTTCATTATAATCATTGACTTGATTAAAGAAAAAAAAAGAGGGGGGGGAGTTAATATGTGAATTCAGTGGACTTTAAGTTAGGGAATTATCCTTCGTAGCATGCGTTATTTTGCATCACATGAAAGTCTTTTAGTAAATTTTAATGAGAATATGTTCTTTGTGAATTTATATATATATATACGTTCTGCTACATGCCATCTTCTCTGGTGGTAATCACTGCAGCGAGATGCTCATGTGTGTTTGTCCATCCCTGGACGTCCTATTATTGGCATTGGTAATTTTTCGTTAATGGCAACCCATTCCAGGCAGTGAAGACAATGCTTAGTTACTACAGATAAAATTAGTTTTCCGGTTGACTCCAAGCTGTGATTGTTGACATCGTAGAAGCCTTTCGTCTGGTAGTATCATTGACATCATATCCAGGTGTTGTAGGATGTTTACTAAGAACATTAACACAGGAACAGCTATCCAATACAGTATTTGTATTGTGATTTTGCATTCTCACATTCGAAACGAAAGTAGGGATGTTGATATTGGACTTGTATAGATATTTAAAAGTCATTTATACCAAGTCGTCCTACCTTGCCATTTGAAATTGTATTTTCATGTTCGGGTGTTATTTCACTCAACTCCTCCATAATGTTTACTTTGGTTCCGTCGTTGTGCATTCAAAAACATGCTTATGTTTTGCTGGCATAACGTAGTTGAATAAGTTGTTTTCGACGTGCTTGTAAACTCTTGTACTTGGTATTGTTCCTCATGTCCGAGATATTCCATCCTCGTGGCCAGTATTAATAGGTTGATTATATCAGACGAATGGATATAAGATAGACTAAATGATGCCCACTGTTAAGATTCCGGATCAAAACCTAGTTCTCCTATATAAACCTGAATTGCATGTCCAGTAATCATTATCATTCAGTCTGTTACACAAGCAACAGGTACTAACTGTGCGTCTTGATTTAACTTCTGCTTGTAAGGTGAACTTTATTATATTGCAAAACTGCATGAACACACATCAAGTTTGGAACATGGATAACTTCAAACAACTTCCAAGTGCATAAGAACTTTCTAAATCACTGCTAAGCCACTTCTGATATCGAGCTCAAGAGATTGGCTTCAAATTAACAGTATAGCATTGACATCTAATGTTTCTCTTCACAATAGATTGGCTGCGATATCCAATTCATTAATCACATATAACACTAGGAAAATATTGCATACTGAAATCGATCGAACCAGGATAAACCACGGTATACAAGTTCTTGAAGTTGATTGTGCTTCCGTAGAGCGCTCACCTCTGGTGCTAGGGCTCGTCGGATCGATCCCTGTTCATGCCATGTGGGCTTTGTGGTGGACAAACACCGTGTGCGTGGGTTTTCTCGGGGTACTCCCGTTTCATCCCACTTTCTTCATTCCACCAATTCATCCCATCATCATCCTTACGGCCTCAGCCTTATTTGCGTAAAGGCCTTAAAATAAATTCAAATTCAGTTGATTGTGCTTCCATGGTGTGAATGAAAGTTGTAGAAGATACAGTTTACCATATTCCACGCGCATAAATGTATTCAATCACGGATACGTTATAGACCATCATGACAACGTTTATGCTGTAATGTAAGCAGAAATTAACTATTTAAAACATTAGAAAATGTCTATATTCCGTATGGTAATTGAATAGATACTACTTCACTTAGCAAAGCTATCATACCACTAGTCATCGGTATGATGGTTGCTTAAGGGCCAGTCCTACAATCGACCGCTAAACTTCTAGTCAGCGCCAAGTTGAGGCCAAGTCTGATTTTGGCCAATGAGAGTTTGCCTCAACTTAGCGCTTACTAGAAGTTTAGCCGTCGATTGTAGAACTGACCTATTTCGAGCTAACGTTGCCCTATTGTCGCATAGCAACTCACTGTTGACGTTTGCTCTGTACGTACGCGTGAAAATACACACAGGACATTTGAAAAATTCCAATCTGGCTTCTGCAGCTGATGAAAAAACAGTTGAACCAAGAACTCTTTCCTTTTTAATACATGAGATCTGTTAATAGAATTGATTTATCTTGTTTTTCTTCGTTAATTACCAAGCCGCCGTAGCTCAGTAGTAGAGCGTTGGCGTACCATTCGGGAGGTCCTGCGCTCGATCCCAGCGGCCGACCATCCTGACTGAGGTTTTTCCAGGTCTTTTCCTCAGTCACATCAGGCAAATGCCGGCCTTCAACATAGGCCCTGGTCGACACCTTCTCGATTCCTTTCCCCTACCCTATCCCGGCCTGAGCCTTAGATGCCGAAAGGCCATAAATAAAATTCAAAACTCTTCGTTACTTGTTTTTCTATTACACGGCAGGAAGCGTATTCATATTCCTCATCATCTATGCTCTTTCTCTACAGCTACACAACGAATTACAGTATAACCCCGTGAATCCGAACTAATTAGGACTGAGCCATGTTGGGATTCCAGAAAATTTAGATTATCTGAAAAACGTTTAAAATACGCAGTAAATGCACCAGATTATCGTTCACGACATTTTAATAGGATAAGATAAGCTATGACAACAGGGTTGAGACGGAGACGCGAGGTTAGTGACTGAGTGAAAGCAAAGTAGGGGTCATGGACTAAAGATAGCCGACCAGGTGAGCCTTATGGCGACTATTGTTTTCTACAGTAGTTAATTTCACGATCAATTTCCGTTCGGAGGTGTTCTGATTATCCGAAATTTCGGGTTTCCGGGGTTATACTGCAGTTTTTGTGTTCTCTCAGTATCAAATCTGGCGCTAAGAGCAGCACGCATGTGGAAAGCGAACAATGATTGACCTCAGGCATAGTGAAGCCGCTTTGTTACATATATACTTTTTAACTATTCATTTGTAGTTACAGTTTGAGACTGCTGTCCTGTAGTGTCTGATCCACCCACCATAGTGCTATTGTAGATTTGTTTTGATTTTCCACCAAAACGCTAGCTTTGCTTTCTGTTTGACTACTCGAAGAATGCAGGCCAGTTGAACCATTGGAGAGTCGCGGGCCATACAGTTAACAAAAGTTACATACCGTGCAACTTTGAGTTTGTTTAGCCGAGGCTTCGTATTGTGGAGGTTCTGGGTTCGAATCCAGCATCTACTATTCCTGACTGATGTTTTTCCTCTGTCATACCAGACAAGTGTGGGGATGAAACCTTCAAAGTAGTCCCTGGTTATCCAGTGTTCGAGCAAAAACCGGGTATTTTTGAAAAACCTCACCCCCATGGGTCCAGGCGGGTTTATTTCGGCTTTAATTGTTTTTTTTTTTTCGAGTTTCAGAAGTAAAATATGAATGCATGTAAAAGCAAAGCTGTGTACAGACCTCAGTAGCTCAGTCGGTAGCGATATGTCACTACTGTAGAATCGAGAGGCTTGGAGCGAGCCTATTCTGTATGGGGTGTAACCTCATTTCAAGATATGTGCAATAGATTCACGCCACGGTGTGGTTCGGAGCGCAAGATAATACAGGACCCGGCATTTCACAATTCACAGGTGAGACTGAGGAAAATAAGGGAGAACCCCATTCGGGATGGTCTTACAGTCCAGCCTGAGCAGGGTCTGATCTTTTTTTAAAATTTCATTGATGGCCTTTATAAGGCAACTTTGACTCAGGGCAAGTAGATGATTACGGGAGATTTGGTGGAATGAGGAAAGTGGGAAAATCCCGAGAAAACCCGTGTACACGGTGTTTGTTCACCAAAAAAAACATATAACACAAGCCAGGATTGAACCAAGGACCCCACACATCAGAGGCACCACTGAGCCACTGCGGCCCGAGCAGGGGCTGAATTGCTGCTCAACCTTACCTGTGTCACTTGGCCGTCCGAAACTCCAACCACCAGACCACAACAGACATAGTACCCAGTCCTTGTGGGTCCAGGCGTTAACGTCGCGGATTTCCGATCGGCAGTGAGTAGGCAGGTGGGTTCGAACCCCACGTCCAACTATTTTGACAGGCTTTGCAGAGATTCGCCTCAGTTTCACCAGGCAAATGCTGGAATGAAGGAAACGGATCTTAACAGAGGCCCTGACTAAACTCGAATTCTTCTTTGTGTTTCAGTATCAAAAGTGTTATAGATTTTAGTTAGCAATATTATTTTAGAGTTATAATGAGTCGTGATTGCATTCTAACAATCTAAAATTTAACGGTCCCTCATTTAAGTAAGCATTTAAAAACAGAAATTACTGAAAGAAAAAAAAACCGGGGTTTAAAATGTTTTTTTTTTTTCAAGTGGGGCCCAACCCGAAAAAATTCGCTGGGTTTTATTGGGCTGGGCCGACCTTTCCAAACCTGTGTTGAACTCTTTTCCCCTACCATATCCCGGGCTGAGCCATAGATGCCTAAAGATCATAAATTCAAATTCAAGATTCCTTGTTAGACGAGTGGTCAACCTGTGGCCTTTGATGTGAGTGGAACAAGGCTCAATTCCCTACTGAGATTAATTAATTTTCGGCGTTGTCCCAGTATCATGAGGGCATTTGGGAAACTATTTAATTAAGTAATTAGTGAACTTTGGTCACGAAAATCAGGATAAGCAGGAATGATAGTAATGCTGACCACGAAACAACCTATTGAGCGAAAGCCGCCTTGGGCGTAATTTGGGTTGTAACCGTGTGGAGTTTAACTGTTTTATATTTATGACTTCTAACTTCTGTGTGTTAAGTCACTGTGTGGAATTGGGGCTTATGGGTCACTAATAAGGGACTGCCAGATCATATGTGAACCTCAGGTCGTGGGTTGAGCACCTCTGCTGTAGTGATTGGTTTCAAGTGTGATGGTTAATAATGTATTTTATTAAATGATAATTTGTGGCAATTTTTATTGGAATGTTAAGATACAGCGAGGGTAGTAGTTGAGAAAATTTATACTGTAAAAATAGTAGATTCATTGCAATAAAATAATGATGCATGGATGTAGATGATATGATGATAAAAAATATTTTTGTTTCGAATTACATTGATTTTGGGATGTAACCTACTTAAAGAATGATTTCCGCAGGAAATAATAAATGTTTTTCATTAGATTATGTATGTATTACGTAGTTTTTACGAAAAGAAATAGAGTAGTTAACTGACGCTAGAATGAAATTTGAATTCAGTTGTTCGTTATTCGTAATATTTTGTGTGTATCGCAGAGATCCGGAGTCTCCAGTTGTAAATAATGTGGCACATGTTGTATGATAAATAGGTGCTTAATATTCGAATCCATTAATGAATGTATATTTGTAGCATTCCCGTTTGGGACAATCCAGGTAACATTCACTATAAGTGTTACTCGAGCGCTTTTAACGTGTTTCATTGTTGTGTAGAATTTCTCTGATAAGTTGCCTCTACAGTTAAAATGGTGTTTTTTTATTTTCGCCGTTTCTGTAATTTTGTTACCGTTATTTGTATGACACTATGCGCCATTTTTGGAAATTTTGGGGTTCACAGTTGAAAGTAGTATCACAACGTTAACTATATTACGTCCCATTAAATGTTCGTTATTGATTAAAGACGACGGGTGGAAAGTAAGCCATCAATGGATTTTTGTAGATTGCTTTTCACACTAACGAATATTAAATGATACCCGCCTTGTTTTATAGTCCTTTTGAACGTTGAACCTCAAAAAGCCCGTTGAAAGTTTTTCACTCCTGAAACTAGGAGCGTTTTCAAGCGTCGACAGAGGTCTGTTTTAGTGTAAAGTGTGTATGTTAATAATGTATCAAGTATTCCGCGTTGTTATGTACATGTTAATATATTATTAACATACACGTTTTACACTAAAACAAACCTTTTGTCGAGGCTTGAAAACGGTCCCGAGTTCCAGGAGCGAAGAACTTCACGTTTTTTAAAATAAAATATAACGTTCAAGAGGGCTATAATAGTAAAAGGTATCATTTGAATTATTGGTCCTTCGTGCGTGATAACAATGAGTTTATTAAGGAATATTAATCACAGGTCATTTTATGATTAGTGATGTTTCTGAGTGTGTTTACAAGTCGAGTTTGTAATAGGTTGGAGAAGCTGGATACGATTCGTATCTAATGTCGATAAGTCAGATGCTTGTCTTAATATATAGTGTATCTTTCTGTTCATAAAAGGCATTCAGGAACACTTCTAGATACAATAGATCATCTTTAACATCGTAATCCAGTAACACACCCGAGACACAGTTCTTAGTGATGTGATACGACTAATAGGAACATCTCGAGCACGAGCTGACAACCCACTGCAGACGCACCTTGTTTTGATGGGCGTCGAACACTATTGCCAGTTACGAACTATTATATGGAACTATTATATATTATATGGTGTTTAATGTATTAGGGACATTCTTTGTAAGTTCAGCCTGGCCTTCCAGGTCATAGTCTGGGATTTGCCTAAAATTTGGTATGATGAATCAACCATATGTTTAAGGCATTTATACAAAATATGACGTTCCCCTGAGGAAAAGCTCCAGAGCTATAGCCTGTGGAAGATGGTGGTGTGGATTAGAAAATGTGACACACTTCTGATCAATGTACCTCGAAGCCAATTTTAGGACTCAGTAACTTTGCGAATATTTATCACAGTCAAATGATGTTTACAGATCCAACAGACCTCCACCCAAGAAACATAAGTATTGCATCAAAAATCTACAGCTTGTTTACATCCGCAGAAAAAATAATTCAAACTATGAGTTTAAAATTTTGACATTTCAAGAGATTTGGTGTGCTTGAGGTTGGACAAGTAATCCACTCAAGAAGGTGATAATATTTTTTCTAGTAACTCTGATGTGAATTCTAGCAGCACGAATTTTAAGAACCACCTAAATCTCACAAGAATCCTGTTAAATGTGGATGAAAAAAAAAAGCGGATTTGAGAAATCTTATAGCACAAAAAGGACAAGTGATATTCAAGTCACTTTGGGTACACTACATAATCGGACCCTCCCCCTATGTGTGTTAAAATACCATAGTGTTATTGCAAGGCATTAGTACATAGTAAATGTTTGAAATGTGTATGGGAATAGGTAAGCGTATTAGTCTAGGAAAAATACGATTTACGGTAAAAAAACCTACAATAATATTTTTTTTTTTCGCTCTTCTATCCGGGGTGCCTGAGTAACATATCAACATTTTCATCGTTTGGAGCATGAGAACTTGACTTTCATAAATGTAGGTTAGAAACTACTTCACATTTGAATTTCTGGGAACGACCTGGCCTAAAACGATATGTCGCATAGTGCTCTTCCCCTTTAAAATTCTTAACATAAGCCCAAGATAGCCGTCATGGAGCCCATCCGCCAATCAACTATAACCAACATTTGGTCCACTCTATCGAGCCATTTTTTACTTACCAGGGTGTTTCCATACTTTTGCCTCACTCTGGCCTTAAAAATCTTTTTTAAATTCGTTTATCAGTTAAGAGTTAAAATTTACAACTTTAGAAATGGTGATAACTTTGTATCTCTTTGTTCTAGGTGAAAAATGGTAATAATGACTCAGAAAAAAACAACGATCTTCTATTTTCTACTCCTGCACAACTTTTGTACGGGCCACCGTTTGAGATAAATGCAGAAAGCAGTATTTTGGCGCCATTTTTTTTTAAAATCAAAATTGTGGTCAGTTCTCATGCTCCAAACGGTGAAGAACGTCTTTCTGGATAGAATACCGAAAAAATAATTTTTATTGCATTTTTTTAACCCTAAATCGTATTTTCCCTACACTAATACGCTTACCTATTCCCATACACATTTCAAACATTAACTGTACACTAATGCTTTGCAATAACACGATGGTATTTTAACACACATTGGAGAAGGGTCTCATTATGTAGTGTACGCAACGTGACTTGGATATCACTTGTCCCATTTGTGCTGCAAGATTTCACAAATCCGTCTTTTCTGGCAATTTGTCAATTTCAGCAAAATGCAGCACGATTTTTTGTGAGACTTAAATGGTTCTCATAATGTGTGCTTCTTGAGTGCACATCAGACTTACAGTACTAGAAAAAATATTACCATCTTCTTGGGTAGATTACTTGTCCAACCTCAGGCACACCAAATATGCAGCTCTCGAAATGTCAAAAATAAAATAAAAAAAAAAGTCATATTTTGAATTCTTTTTTCTGCGGACGTGAACAAGCGTGAGGGTCTTTTGATGCAATGCTTATGTTCCTTAGGTGGAGGCCTGTTCGATGTGTAAACATTTGACTGTAATATATAGTCTCAAAGTTATTGAAATTGGCTTCGAGATACATTGCTCAGAAGTGTGTCACATTTTCTGATCCACAGACCATAACTTTGCTATTTCTCAGGGGAACGTCATATTTCGTATAAATGCCTTCAACACGTGGTTGATTCATCATATCAAATTTCAGTCAAATCCCAGACTACGACCTGGAAACTTGTCCGATATTGGTCGAATTAACAGAGAATGTTCCAATAGGCATTATGGGACTTGATTCTTCTTAGCTACGAGTGATATACGTAAGTCAGACGTTTGAGGGCTGCCAGTACTTCATGTTTTCATAAGAATGTGTGCACATTATTTGTTCATGAAAGTGACATAATTGTTGCATGCTTTTCCATTCACAGTGGTCTTACTGCTATTTCAACGTACTTCCTAACTAAAGAACTATGGTCATCTGGAGCTGGCTTGTTTGCTGCATGTTTTATTGCTATTGTACCTGGGTATATTAGTCGGTCTGTAGCAGGCAGCTACGACAATGAAGGAATTGCAATTTTTGCATTGCAGATTACTTACTTTTTATGGGTAAGATTGATTGATTTTTTTTATGTACCTGTGTGGTGTTGTGTGCTGTCCGTCAGGCTTTGTGAATGATTGTGATTGTAAGCATATAAATTCATTTTTGTGGGTTGCTATAGTGTTACTTTTTTGTGCATTTACTATATATAATGTAAATTTACTAACTTTTTAAGTACAAATAGAAACCGGCTGGACAACCAGTACATACAGTAAAACTTGAACAGGAAGAGGGTCAGTATTTAGGTTCGTCCTGAAGAAATTAACGTGCTCTAATAAACATATATCACACAATTGAAAGTAGCTCAAAATATATTTTGAGACTTTATCTCATTGTTGATAATGAATAGAAGAGAGCGTTACACGTGGTGGAAGTGACTGCTGTCCGCTTCAAAGACAATAGATAAACGCATAGCGTACAATTATTGTTAGCAAATAGGATTGGTAGAATTTTTGAATTGAAAAATGCTTGCGGTCATCTCTCTTATGTAATATTATTTACCAATTTGACGATTTTTTCCTGTATGTCATTTGTTCTGATTAAGGACAATGTACGACAAGAGATGGCAGCTCTATCTCCGTAAGATAAAAAGATAAAATGAAGTGTATGGGCGGTAACAGCACTATGGGACACTACCTTCGTATATGTCTAATGTATTTTTATCGTTGCACGAAATTTCAGTGCTGCTCCTTCAAATTCAAGCGCAGAGAGTTCAAACTTTCAGGGAAGAAAGTTCATAACGAATTGCAGAGTTCTATCCATGCCGATTTTCTATTTTCTTTTTCATTGTTGAAAGTGCTTCATTGTTATATCCATAACGACAGTGAAACGATTTTAACAATGCACAAGAAAGAAAATGAAAAATCGGCACGGATAGAACTCTTGAATTGGTTATGAACTTTCTTTCCTGAAAGTTAGAACTCTCCAAGCTTGAATTTGTAGGAGCACCCGATGATAGAAACACAATATGTTATTTAACTTGCGTATTAAATAACGCATTTTAAAGGAACAACACAACGTTTCGACTACGTCTGTAGCCATTCTCAGGCGTACTGTTAACAGAATCATTTTTCCTTTTATTGTATTTTAAATTTTCTTACGTTTACATGTTTTGTTTTTACATGCGTACTATCAACTACATTTTTATACACGTAAAGTTTGAAATTACAGTTGGAAATAGGTTCCCTCTCGCCACTGTGAAGAATTACTTTAATTCATAAATATGTATTTAAAGAAAGTAGCTCGCATACGTTTGATGAATTTGACTACTTGATGGAGTAATATTCTAATCACTTTTCGATAAAGTGCAGGTACGAACTAAAGAACTCATCTGAGCCTTAAAAACAGGAATTCCCTGGACTTGTGGGGGAAGCCCTATAATCTAGCTACAATGGAGGCAACAGAGAGAGCTGCGGAAGGACCACTTTAATGATAAGTAGGTCACATGGTGGTCGTGCAAAAGCGAAGTATTCAATTAGAATGAAAATAAGAAGTCAAACAAACAAGAACCAGAATCAGCAAGAAAAGTATTCGGTACAGGAAGTTAAATAAAAGTGTTTGTTTGAACGTACTACGTTTTTATTACTCAGCATCTGGGATAGACTTTTTTTTTCTCCCTTGACTGTACATGCTCAAAACTCCAACAAGATTTAACAAATATCGAGTTTCTCCCAATTGCTTTTGGACCAATGTGGTATGTAGGCCACATACGAAATCGCTTAGATCGAGACCAAAAGTAACTGCCTCTGTGGATTAAATTCCGGGATTGGGGCTAGTGTCTCTGACACAAGGGAAGTGGTTACCTTTCTTTATACTCAGGGGTCGCTGTTTCTCTTTCCCCTCCTTCTCTTATGGACTTCATGATGAAATAAGGATAAGAGAAGTGAAGCCTAAGTTTCTCTACAACATACACACATGAGAAATTCCAATAAAAAGTGTTGTAGAATATTATTACTCAGACTATTAAGTCAACTGTTGCCATTTGTGAAGGTTAAGCTTAAGAACTGGAGGGGCCACGGTGGCTCAGTTGGTAGAGCGCTCACCTCTGGTGCTAGGGGTTGTCAGATCGATCCCTGCTCATGCCATGTGGGCTTTGTGGTGGACAAACACCGTGTGCGTGGGTTTTCTCGAGGTACTCTCGTTTCCTCCCATTTTCCTCATTCGACCAATTCATCCCATCATCATCCATACGGCCTGAGCCATAGTTGCCTAAAGGCCTTAAAATAAATTCAAATTCTTAAGAACTGGAAATTATCAATAGTACGTGATGCAGAGAAAGAAGCGTGACGAACTCGTATTAGGAAGATCCTGTGTGCTAGATACCCAAACGGAGGTTAGCGCTGGTTTCTCTTTCACGTATTTGGAGTTACGGCCTGTAATATTAACCAGGAGTGAGTTCATACTGCCTACTTTTTCTCTTCGTTTTTCAACGAATATTTGAGAATCGTTAGAAACACCGTACAAGTCTGAAGAATAAAGTTTGAATGTGAAATTTGTTTTGAAGCAAGGTGCAATTAAACCTCGATTTTGCGGAACGAAACAGGAAGAACTGACCCGTAAAAACTAATAGTCCGTTTACTGATGAAGTATTACCATACTTACCAGTACAAAGTACGTAAAAGCCTTGTAGTGCCTCTTTGTATTTTTTTTTTATCTTAATTCACATATTCATACACTGTATGGAATACGGTATTAAAGAAATCCGATTTAAGCTGAGAAAATTGATTATTTCCTCTTTGTAGATCCTTGCCTTTATAGTATTATTAAACAAATTATGAACTAAGATTTTGTACAATACGTAGGAAGTATTGTTGGAACTTTCAGTAATTTTTCAAATCTTGATATGAAAAGTGTACAATAAGTGAAGAATATTGTTTTAAGGTGGTCGAGTTCCTGTTTCGTTCTTTGTTCGCGAAATATCTATTCACTTGCAGTGCGTTGTACGTGCCGTTTTTTAAAATCATTGTCCCCATGAACTGGGATACTGCTTGCTCTCCTGCTGCGCATGATTTATAAAATATTTACACATACTAGTTGGTAGAGCGTTGGATCCTCATCCGAGAGGTTCTGAGCTCGATAGCATCAGGTGACAGGGTTTTTTGTAAGTCACAGTACCAGGCAAATGTCGGGATGGTACCTTCAACTCAGGCCTTGATTGACTTCCTCAACTGAGCCTTAAATGCTTAAAGGACATAAATAATTAAAAAAGAAATATTTAAACATATTGCAGTAGGAAATCTCACAAAAAGAGAAAGACAGCGTTGCCGCTTTTCTCAGAGCAAGAGAGGTGAAGAGACAGAGAGGTTGAAAGAAATGAATGGCGACGTTTGGGTAGGAAATTCTCAGAGAGAACATCTGCACTTTCTCCATGAGGTTGTGGTTTGACCGAAAGCGGGAAATTTTCGGGTAGTCGGTTCAAACCCTGCTTGTGCCATGTGGACTTTGTGGTGGACAAACACCATGTGCGTGGGTTTACTCGGGGTTCTCCTGTTTCATTCCACCAATCATCCATCCGGCCTGAATGAAAGTTGCGTAAAGGCCTTCAAAATTAAATTCAAATTCTGAAAGCAGAAAATCGGGCATGAAGTTCACTAGATGACAGGAACAATATTAAATAGATTTTAATTCTGATTGCTCTGAAAGAAAAGTAACATGTTTTACTTTCAGCACCGATGGATGATTTATCAAGAGGATGCTTGTATGTACAGTGGATAAGTATGAGGGTAATTCCAAAAGTTTCCATTAAAATATCGTGCCAATTTTAATGAGCTATTCGTGACATGTACTACCATCTTTGAACAGTATATTGTACTAGTTTCAATTATCTATCTGCATCCGTTCGTTGGAACCCGTCGTTTGAATGGGACGATGAGAGCTCACTTGCTTAAATGTGAGCAGAAACGTTGTATTCTTTTAATGCGCGATAATGCTCCAGTCCTGCTGTTGTTGCCAAAAAGTGCTTCCAGGGGGGGGGGGA
>JAGDQP010020585.1:20286-33061 GCA_022664845.1 Lepisma saccharinum | reverse complement strand
TTCACTAATATCGTTATTTTCTGCGCATAGTGAACCAAATAATTAGAACTGGAATACTGATGTACAACTATTTTGAAGAATCACTCATCCTATTCCCTGAGTTTCAGCTGTAAACTCCTCTGCGGCTCTTCGCCATTTGATTGTACTTTCGCATGGTAAAATGAATTCTTGAGCGAATAAAAGTATTGCAAAATTCTGTAAAAAATACACAATCACATGTTGGTATCAATGACCTAATAGTAGGCATTGCCTGGAGGACTCTTACCATCTTCTATGATGTTTTCCTGTGATTCGTGAGGATTGATTCTGACTTTGCATATGCATTCAAGAACTTTCGAGAAGTATTTTCGTCGAAATTCTGTCTTGTGAGCGAAGTTGCCCGCGTTCTGCTTGTCATCTCTTGAAACCACGATGCAACGCGACGAACAAACCACGCTGTAAAGAGACGTGTGGCAGGTTCAACTTTCATCTTTTCGAAGTGACTACTATTCAGTACAGACAAGTTCAAGTGATAATTTAAACACAACATCGTCATGATTTTCTAATTCTTGAACCTCAACGATCCACTTATGGGAAATAATTTCAGATGGTAAATTGTAAGCTTCCTTTGTCTTCTGGTCCAGTTTCAGGTCGTAAGACAGAAACCCCAACTTAAGATTTTTTAGTAAGTATGGAGAATAGGCAAAAAAAGAGAAGGGAACGATCTTGAGAGTTTGGATGAATTATGCTGCACGAATCCTGAGTGTATCTGCCCACTTTCACATTCACCTCCCTCAGCACAGCTTGGTTCTTGCTCCCCATGTCAAACACAACACCCTCAACTTCATACCCTGCATTTTCAATCTTCTTTATGCCTTGTTTTATGTAGTCCCAAAGAATTTTTCCTGTAACAGAGACATCATCAGTTAAATGCCATCCAATAATTTGTTTCCATTTTGTGGAGACCTCGAGCTACAAGGACAAGTAATTTATTGGCTTTATTACAGGGTCTTCCAAATGTTACATTCCCCATTACACTCTTCAAGCCGGAATCATACTCTGTCTTTTCTTTAATTTCCATTTCATCCAAAGAAAAAAAATAAATATTCTTTCAGGTGCACTAAGTGTTTCACCTTTTACCTGCAGCAAATCAATGACAATCTCGGAAAAGCTACACTTAATAGTTAACTTCTGAAGACGTTTACATAGAGCCTGGGAAGATACAAAAGGAAACTCTTTAATTAGATACTGGTATCCTGAAACCCCGTCACTATACCTAATTTGCAAACACTCGCGTACAGTTTCTTTCGTCTACTTTTTAATTTTTGTTTCGTCGAGTGACGCTATTTGATCGTCTCTGGACAGTCTAGTTATAGGCGACACGCGTTCTGACAAACGCTTTATCATCATCTTCTGGAAAGTCACAGTCTTTCTCAACCTCCATATTTCCTTCTGCATCTTAGAAAGGAGAGTATCGCAAACACTATTCTCTTCTGAATCAGAATGTGCTTTTGAGCTGGAAGCAGTTACAGTTTCTTGGGAGTTATTACTCGTTGCTGACAAAGGCCAGGAGACAGTTTTCTCAACAACTGTTGATGTAATTTCCTTGGGATGAGAGGGTCGGCGATGTATCTTGAAAACATTAGAGTATTCGTCTTCTGTCCTCATTCGTGCTTCCTTTCCATCTTTCTGTAACAAGTATTTAAAAAAAAAAATCAAGCACAAATAAATCTATTTCTATGCTAACATTTAAAGTACGTAAACAAATTTCATTCGTCATATTTAGTGTCATACAGCCAGAGGCTTGTCCGGCTGTCCATTTTTTCTAGTTTTTGTCTGTGCGCGCAAACTGAATGAAAACCGCGGGTGCTTGATGTCACAAGATTTCAACCACACCTCTCTTAAAAAGAATACACCCGAGTATTTAGTGTGGGTAGTTTTGTTAGCATTTGTATAAAATAGATAGGGATATGTCTCAATTCAAAATATTCAGGTTAGGTTAAAAGGTTTTGCTAGCATTGGTAATCTACCTGTTGGATGGAAGAAATTTTAGTTTTTCAGTGGTACAGTCATTGCGTGAATTAATTAAGGGTCTGTTCTTATTGAGATGATTTTGTCACGATGAACTTATTGAGTTTAACTTGTTCCCGAGTAAACCTTCTTTACTCGGATTGAAGGCTAGCAGAACGAATGGAGGTTTAGGGCGGTTTATTGTACTTGCTAACTTGTAATTGTTCTTCGAAATTGAGTTATTCTGAAATTACCGCTTTTTTTTTCTGTTGCGAAAGTATCGACTTTTCACAAGGAAGATACTCAAGATTAATGGACGAGTTGATTTATCCAATTCGAATAGTAGTTCCTACTTAACTATTGATAGAACTGGTTTAGGTGGATCTAGTTTCGGAATGTTGAATCTAAGTATTTTTTATGTGAAACATGGAATTAGAGGAAGAGATTTTGATAGCAGGTTAGATTGTCAAATGAGGCATTCGGAAATTAATAGACGAAGTTTCGTGAATTTTGAAATTGAAGATGAGAGTTCCGAAGATAGGAACTATCGTAGAGCGCGAAGAAGGCATCGCCACGATTGGATGGAATCCGAAAGAGTTAATGGTGGAAATAGAGATGTACTGCATTCCAAGCCTGGAGGAATGAGTGTAGTGCGTCGAAGTCAGTTTGGGAAAATGGATGATGATGATAGAGAGACTGGTGCTAAGCAGATATTGGATGGTGCTGTTGGTGGTTTTAGACATACTGGAATTAATAAGGCTTTGCTAGAAGAAACAGTAATGGCAGAAGGCAAGCAGAAAGGAATGAGAAAATGAATATTAGGACTTATAGTGGTGATGCGCAATATGGAGCTGTTAGAAGTAATTTTCCACGATTTTCTAAGGCTGAGCAGAGCAGAGGAATGAAGGAGAGTGTAAATGATGGAAGAGGACAGTGCAGGCATGATAGTGAAACAGATGACGACCTGGTAAACTTACTAGATGAACTAAGTATTTATGGTGAAGAAGATAATTATGAAATTCAGGCGAATAGTAAGATAGTAGAGAAGTTAGAATTTGAGACTACTATGAACAGGATTAGTAAGACCTTTAGAGGGTACAGTTTTGTTAGTGCAGATGGACAAGAGATATCTGAACTGCTATTGAAAATGGAGAAACTTGTTAAAAGGGAGAGAATCCCTTGTAGTTTGGTGCCGAGAGTCAAAGGAGAATTGTTGCATGTTTTTCGGTTTTGTTTGAGAAGACAGATCAGAAGACTGATGAAGCAGAAATGTATTAGTTCTTTTTTGGATAATACATTGATTGGAAGTGTAATATATCGGAAATTTCGCCCTGGAAATTTCTGATGAACTACTTTGATTCTGTAGCTGTTCTAGGTTATAGAAGAGACGAAGGAGAAGTAGTGAATATAATTATGAGTGGACTACAATAGTAGGAAGGACATTGAATCTTTCAGAATTTAAGTTTAGATTACGGAAAAATGAAGAATATGTAGCAGCCGAGATAGAATATGATGAGTTCAATAGAAGAGGAAGAAGATTTAAGAGCGGCCATGGTAATTATTTAGCTATGAATTATGAACCCTGGTGATGAACATGAGGAAGAAGAAATTGGTGGAGATTTTGATAGACTTCATTATAAAGGCTGGAATGAGAGAGAGAGAGAGAGAGAGAGAGAGTAATGGATTTTCAGGGTAGAAACTATGATTTTTGGTAGTTATTCGTTGAGAATGGGACGAGACAAGAAGAAAGCTGATTATGTAGCTAGAGGCCATGATGAAAGAAGGTTTAGTAGGTGTTTTTCTGGTTACAGACGGAGATTTGGAATTAAGGAAAATGAGATAGAAAAGATGATATTAAGGAATAATTATTTAAACATATTTTAATATACCTCGTTTCTAAAACGGACTAAAAAGTATAAAACAATTTCTCCTAGTCCCATACAGATTCTCCTGAAAATTTGTGATTGTAAATTTTTAATAGCTATGAAAATACTTGTAAGATTTAGAACGAAAAACGCGAGGCGCATGCACTAGATAATTGATGCATGAATAGTTCACCTAAGTCACTAACAATTTTATTGCACTGCAAATGATATAAACTGTTGTGTGAGTTTTCTCAACGACAGCTATTCTCTACACTCCTTACTATTATCTACTGCATGCAACCCACGTTTATCATTCTAAACCTTACAAGTATTTTCATAGCTATTAAAAATTTACAATCACAAATTTTCAGGACAATCTGTACGGGATTAGGAATCTGTATGGGGCTAGGAGAAATTATTTTATACTTTTCAGTCAGTTTTAAAAACGTGGTATACTAATTTGTTTTATTTAAATAATTATTTTCTTCTTTTTAGTCTTGTGTGTGTGAAATTTTGCAATCGATTTTAAACATCTTGATGAGATGGTGGACTGGGCGCCTTCGTGGTACAAATATGACCCCGAACCGGGGGCTGCGCCCCCATATAGGAGGTTTTCCCCATTTTTTTGTAACCAACTCTTGGTCCTACACCTTTATACCGAATTAAGTTTCTCTAGATTAAGTGGTTTAAAAAATGTTTTTGGTGGCCATTTTGGATTAAGGATGGAGACTTTTTAACGTTTTATTATATATCCTGACTTACTCATGATGGTACACCATTTAAAATTTAATTTCTCTAGCTCGAATGGTGTGGAAAATGATATTTGGAAGGCCATTTTGAATCCAAGATGGCGACTTTTTCAAAATGTAATATTTTTCTAAACTACTTATGATACACCTTTATGCCAAATTTCGGATCTCTAACTCAAACAGCGTAGAAAATGAATTTTTGTGTCCGCCATGTTGGATCCAAGATGGCGTCTTTGGAGAAATTGGGTAACATTTTCGTAACCTACTAGTGATAATGTAGCTTCATACCAAATTTCACTTCGCTAGCCCCAGCGATTTAGGCTGTGTATTCTATACAACAATGGGTTTGGCGGCAATATTGGATCCAAGATGGCGACTTTTTCAAAATGTCATAGGTTAATATTGCATTGTCCTCCAGTTCTGAGTTATGTTTAAAGTTTCAAGTCTAGCTCATCGGGAAGTTAGTTTAAAATCCATTGCAAAATTTGTACCGAATAAACAGACAAGAAAGCGAGTTATTTTATTAATTAATTAATAACAGTTAACTGGATTATTCTGTCGTATATCTAATGATTGAATATTGTATTGTCATCGGAAGCAAACAAGTTTACAAACTTTCAAAGAAATCGGATGATGAGAAGTGAGTTTAAAATTGCTTGCAAAATTTTAACAGATTACCGAACAGACGGACCGAAGAAAGCGAGTTAATAAAAACGTGTTAATAAAATGAAAAGAAATTAGAACATTAATGAATTTAAATTACTGATTTCGAAACTGTCTGAGATTGTTTTAAGAAATAAAACCGATGTTGCCCTTTTGGTTAGGAAATTTTAGAAATTAGAACTCGGATTGTCTTTGTTCTTTTAGATTACTGTAAATTTAAGTTTTTCATAAAATAGTTTCGATTTCAAGAATTAAAAAATGATTCCTCTTATTTTGATTGAACTTGCATCTTTTACTAAATTAGTTGAATGAATGAAGGATAGTTTACAAATAAAATGAAATGGCAGTAATTACGACTGAATCATTGAAACTAATCGACTAATCATCTGTTGTTTTTATTTTATTTGAAAAAATGCATAGGTTAGGTTAATAATCTTGAATGTTTTTTTTTTAAATGTTTTCGAGTCCTGGATGGAACTTTTCTGTTTAGTTTTGGTTTTATAAAATTCTATTATTTCTTTTTGTATTTTTCAGCCATTTGAAATTATGTTATGTCTTTTCCACCGCATCTGAGTGTGCGGCAAGATGTCAGACAGAAGTTGTTTTCGAATATTTCTTTCTAAATTATACAAAAGTTTTCGAAAGATACTTATTCTTCAAATCGGGGATGGATCAGAGCTGAAACCGAGTCACTTTTGGTGACCTGGCGTGACCCGAACATAAGTGATGCGGCGACAGAGTCCGAAACTTGACCGGAATGACCCGGTCTAGGTAATATTATTAACTGGAAATTTTGGCGTCGTATTTTCCGTGCTCTATGGGTAACATCTCCGGTCCTGATTACCTCTGAAAAAAACAATGTTCAAACACAAAGAAATAATTAAACATTCTGCTTTGCCCTTCGAGTTGTCTGTCCCACGCTCGACCGCCTTTACCTCCCAAGAAGCCCAGGAATACCAAGGACACTTTGGTACCCAATTTGATAGGAGGCTGACTGCACCTGAGAGCGCCAGACAGGGGAGCACTGCGAGGAAAATTTCGAGTCTCCTGAACTCGGACCGCCCGACTCATTATCAGATGCGCTACAGTCTGAACCACGCCAATTTCATAGAATAACAGCAGCACACATTTTTTTTTTATTATAAAAATTACTTCTTCGTATCGCAACAGTTCTGTTCAAAACGTGCGGCAGCACATTGTAGATCTCTAAGGGGCTTTAAAAGCACTCGGGGGAAGAGAGAGTTCCATTAAATTTCTGCGGGGGAGGTGTCGACACCGTTCCATCTCAGAAAGGAATGAAAAAATGTGTTTAAAATCATAGGAATGACCCTCTGCCCTGGTTGTCACTACTCTTAAAGACACGCTATTTTAAATATATATATATATATATTCGTTCGCAAAACCTCTCCCGTGATAGTCGTAACTTTCTTCTTGATAGTGTCACGATTCGCCCTTTAAACATTAAAACCCACAAATATGCACCTGCCGAGACTCGAACCCGGGACCTTCGAGTCTTCGGCCTACTACCGTAGACAGCACGGCTACCTGGCCGGCTCCTCTGTGGATGAGTGGTAACGCTCGGTGTCTTGGCTTGAAGGGGTCCTGAGTTCGGGGCCCACCTCAAACTGTAGGTCCCGTTCTCAGGACGTCATCTTCATTCGATAGAAGGCCATGACAAGTCATTATCGGTTCATCTTGCCCAGGAACCTTCGAGCCAGGAACTGCATTCGGGTAACATAAATAAAATAATACCCTAATTCGCCTCGTTCGGCTGCAGGAAAGCAATGGAATAGTATGTTATGATGAATGTCTGAGCATCTGAACCGCAGTCCTGCTGATTACATTAAATATCTGCAACTTAAACGATAAATACTAGCTATCTGAAAAACGACATGAGAAAAAATACATGAAAAGAGCGACGTTTTTTTATTTAAAAAATAACGTTTTTTCATAACACTAGTCGTCGCTTTTCAGTACTGGTCCTAGCTTACATACTTGTTCTCTAATTTTTTGAATTTATTTTAAGGCCTTTAGGCAACTATGGCTCAGACCGTATGGATGATGGGATGAATTGGTGGAATGAAGAAAGTGGGAGTAAACGGGAGAACCCCGAGCAAACCCACGCACACGGTGTTTATCCACCACAAGGCCCACATGGCATGAGCAGGGATCGATCCGATGACCCCTAGCACCAGAGGTGAGCGCTATACCAACTGAGCCACCGTGGGTCCCACTTGTTCTCTAAATTTCCGTTTGCAAAATTCAATAAAAAGGAATTGACTAGTACGCAGTTTGCTCCGGTTTGAAAGTTTTGTATAAAAAACACAGACACGCACCCACCCACAGAGAAAAAAAAAAGAGAGAGAGAGAGAGAAATATGAAGGCTGCACCCAATTTAATGAATAATTAATTACATTTGCTCTCTTTAACTTTTATTTTCTTACATAGCAGAAATTGTATAATTCTTCAAACAGTTCTTGTAGACCAAATGACTATACGGTACCTATATTCCCACGCTAACTTGAATTCATGACTATTTACGCAACGTAATGTACCATGTTCTGTGCAAAAACCTACTGAGTTTTCAACACTGTAATGACTGAATCAAGGATGGACTGTCACGTATGAGCTACGTTTTGTTTACGTCTTAGTTCAGTGTTTTGCCACTCGACGCAGCGGCACTTAAATATGGAATGACTGAAGCAATTTGTTGTGTGTGTATATGTCTTGTTGTATAGTTTGTTTATATTATCGATTATATTTGTTTCAAAGCTTGTAGAGTTTTCTGAGTAATTAATTTTGGAAATGCTTTAAAATGCTTGAAAAATTTAGAATTCCAAGTTTGTTCAACAACCTGCGTTTGTTAGTTTAGTTCTTACGAAATTAAATTCAATATTGAAAAGTAATTTTGATAGAATTTTGAAGTTCAGCAATTAAAATTAATGCAGTTTGCAATTTTGAAAATACATGTTAATTTTGATATTGTAGTTTTCTCAGTCTTATGAGATTTAATTTCTTGCAAATTAGATTTTGCATCTAAATAGTGACTAACTTTCAGATAGATGAAATACTTAACTGTTAAATATTTTCTTTGAGAAATAGCTGGCTGTTTTTGAATTAAGAATTGCTCTGAATGAAATGAAGTCAGTTTTTTTTTTATATATACCAGGTGTATGCATAAGTAGTTTCCGGTTCACCTAAGAGATGGCGCCAGCGAAAAGTACGCAGCGTATTCATTTGACACATACGTCATTTTGTTCGTCTGACATTAAACTACAAACACACACAAGTTGAGTCCGCCAAACACTAGCGTCTTTGTTTTATCGTTCAGTGATCATGTCAAAGTTTGTGCCTGAAAAAGAACATTTGCGGCACGCATTGCTTTTCTTATTTAATCAAAAGAAAAAGGCTGTTGAAAGTCATCATGTGCTGGTAGAAACATATCGTGAACACGCTCCATCGATTCGAATATGTGAGACATGGTTTCGCACTTTAAAAGTGGTGATTTCAATGTGAAAGACAGTGCGCGCTCTGGTAGACCACGAAAGTGCGAAAACGAGCAATTGCAGGTGTTATTGGAGGATGACCCAACAGCAATTGACAAAAGCATTAAATGTGTCACAAGAATTAATCAGCAGACGTTTACGAGCAATGGGGAAGATCAATGAACTGGGTAAATGGGTCCCACACGATTGAATGAACGTCAAATGGAAAATCGCAGAGTCACTTGTGAAATGCTGCAGCAACGCCACGAAAGAAAATCCTTTTTGTATCGAATTGTGACGGGTGACGAAAAATTGATTTATTTTGAAAACCTGAAGCGGAAAAAATCGTGGCTTTCACCTGGCGAAGCCGGTCCTTCAACACCAAGGCCAAATCGCTTCGGCAAGAAGACCATGCTTTGTGTCTGATGGGACCAGAGCGGTATTGTGTATTATGAACTCTTGAAGCCCGGCGAAACCGTTAATGCGCAACGCTATCGCCAACAAATGATTAATTTAAATCACGCATTGATCGAAAGACGACCGGAATTGGGCCCGAAGACATGGCAAAGTGATTGTGTTACACGACAATGCGCCGTCTTACACAGCAAAACCAGTGAAAGACACCTTGAAATCGCTTGGATGGGACATCCTGCCGCACCCGCCGTACTCCCCAGACCTAGCGCCATCTGACTATCACCTTTTCGCATCAATGGGGCACGCGCTAACAGAGCAGTACTTCAGCAATTTCGAAGACGTTGGAAAATGGCTCGACGAATGGTTTGCCGCAAAAGACAAGCAGTTTTTCTGGCATGGTATGCATCAATTACCTAAAAGATGGGCGAAATGTGTAGAAGTCGATGGCCAATATTTTGAATAAAACAAAATTAATTTCCCTTGAAAATTACGTGTTTTCTTTACCACAAAAACCGGCAAGAACTTATGCATACACCTGGTAGTAATTAAAATCTATTTATATTTTAAATTTTTGTGTGATGATATTTATGAATTTGTGATTGTATTTGGATGTTTTTGCTAATTCTGTCATTTTTCGTAGCTTGAAATGAATGTGCGAGAATAGAATGGATGATAGTAGAAAAGACTAGGTCGCCCAAATTTGTATTAAAAAATTAATTCAGAATTCTCGAAATGAATGTCGGTGCTGAGAAAGTTTCTAACATATTTTATGAATGAATTTAAAATTCAAATTTTAATTTTTGGGTGAGTAGGGCAAACATGTAGCGCCTCATATGCAATTTTTTGTCGCTACAATTTTTTGTCGCTTTGTTGTTTGTAACGCTAGAAATATTTACATGTCTTGATAAAATTAAAATTGGACTGTTTTTGCTACACTGTAACGATTACAGCGCCACTGATCAGGTCTGGAGGAACTGGAATTATGATCACAGGTGTGGTTGAAATGGCCGGAGTAACATGACTTGGATCTGATAATTACTACCATAACATGCAGATTGTATCAAGCTTTTATTTTGATTTTGTAAGTTCGTAATCAATGTCAAGAAAAATAAGGAGCTTCCAGTGTATTGATAATTTTTGTGGTAAATGTTTAAATTGGATCAAGTTGGAGAGAATTTGTTCACGAAGTTCGCGAAGAAATATGAAGGAAGGTGAAGCAGACAGCAGTAAAGGTTGTTTCAAAGAATTATAAGTAAGCTCAGCTAATTTGGAATTAAATTCACTGAAATATTAATAAGGTAAGTGAACAAAGTAATTTCATAGATTTCTTGTAATGTTAAAAATAACAGCGAGTGGAAGTCGTGTTAAAATTAAAGTAGTGCTAGATTGTTTTCGTGTTTTTAAAAAGTAAGAAGTGAACTAAATCGAAAAGATTGTAATTTTGTTGATTAAAGTTAGGGTTTTAGCTAAGTGAAAGTAGACGAAGTATTATTCGGGCTAAACTTTAGTTTGTGCGGACAAGTGAAAAGTTGATTAATTAAAATAATTATAATTATTAAAAAAGTGAGCAAGATGCATAACTCTTTTTCTTAAGGACTGTTGTTAGATTGAAATTGTGAGTTCGTTGGAAACTTCTGGATTCTGTCGGTTGTCCACATGCTTTTCTAGTTTTTGTGTCTCTGAATTGAATGAAAACCGCGGATGCTTGATGTCACAATGCAGTATCGAAGACTTTGGAAATTGTGCGAAGCTACATATTTATTCATAATTAAGGTAATCTGGGGTAGATTTTGAATTAATGTGTAGCACCTTAAATATTGAAAATAGCGCAATTACGATTTGTATGGAAAAACTTTCGACTGTAGAAGCTGAACAACAATGTCAATGTCCTGATGAAAGATGCTGATACTTTACATAAGAAAATAACGAATTCCGTACCATGAAAGTATGATGTCTTCATTTGATGAACGACTTAAGAAATACCTAGATGCAAATACAGTTTGCTGAGGTAAATAAATAACCTAATCTGTGATCTCGCATGTCATTTTTAACTTCTTGTAGACTGGTGTATTTAAGGTTTACTGTACAACACTCGGTAATCTTGACAGTGTGAGTTCTTCCGCAGAACATCACTATTATAAATATATTGTATTCTATATTATATATATATATATATTATAGAATATCAACTGGCGACGGACGATTTTGAAGCTTACTGTATTTGGTAAACTAGCAATGGCTGATACAAAGGAATTTTACCAATTCGATGATAGACTATCGAAAATTACATATAGAGATTCACATTACATTGTGACATACACGAGCTAAAGCCGGAACGTAGACAACAAATATTACTTACATCCCTGTCTTCCGAGCTTTATGCTGAAGCCAAGGAAACCGTACACCCGAAATCCGAGACTTCATCACAGCAATAAAATAAAAAGCTTCAAAATGAAAATAGCTGCTAAAGATCAATTAGTTCTAGGTATCAATTAGAAAAGGCATCGTTAAGGAAAAGGTTCCTACAAGATCAATTAACGTTTGAGAAAGCTTGCGATCTAGCAATTCAATTTGAAACAATTGAATCTGATAGTCAACCATTCGGTAGATCAGCACATTCCTCATTATCGTACAGTGCTGATGTTCATGCAACAATCAGTGATTATAGAACGAATTCATCTTTCCAAAAGAAAATATTTTACCAAGTTGATAACAAAATCGATTGCCGATCATGTGGTTATTCTCACCTTAGAAACTAATGTCCAGCACAGGGAAAAAATGTAACTATTATCAAAAAGTAAATCACTTTCAGAATCAATGCCTTAAACGAAAAGAAAAGATACAAGTCAGGTCAACATAAATACTACATTTCCCGAATATCAAGAACAATCTTTTCTAAATGATGTGGAAACAAACGACACAGGTATAGCAACTGACATTTGGTTAAACCATATTGAAGACGAATCCTCGGTAAATAATGATAATATCCTAATTGCTAATCTGAAAGTGGAAGATGTGAATCTGCAAACCTTCTGCTGATTCCGGAGAATGTTACAATATTGTAAAGTGACGTGAATTATGAAACGTAGTATGCGTAAAAACACATGCTGTGTGTTTACAAACAAACAGTGGAAAACAAAGGAAGCCGATCACAGCAATCGAAGACAATGGAAGACGCAGACATCTAGAAGTGCAGATTCAGCGCTCCTGGGACAGAAGCTCTGGTATAAAAGGCGTCGGGCCACTACAAGCGGCACTATTCTTCTGCGGAAAAAGTCAACTCTCCTCCTCCTCTTCCCTCATCTTGGTCGAACCTGCTACGAGCTAAGCCATCCTATCTTACCGCCTTATCTGCTACGGGATAGGAAAAACTCCCTAAGTCCATATCTGCTACCAGATTTGACTTTCCGAACACCGCTATAGCTCGATCCCGCTACGGGGCTGAGAGCTTCCTTTCTCTGCCAGGCAGCAATCGGTTGCTTGGGCCAACGTCAAATGCATCCAAAGGAAATGGAGAAAGTAATTGAGATACTTTGTACCTAAAAAAAAAATCACCATAGTTTTGTACGGGATACTCTTTTTTAATTAACTTTTCTGACTTGTATTTTTT
>JAGDQP010020585.1:0-13430 GCA_022664845.1 Lepisma saccharinum | reverse complement strand
ACGCGTTCTTTGTCCCCTTTCTTGTACAACAAAATGATAACGGCATTGTTCCAGCTTGAGGGTATTTCTCTCTTCCTCAGGCACATCGAGAATAATTTAGCAAGTTCCTCTTTCATTTTCTCACCTCCCCATTTAAACATCTCTGCTTTGAGTCCATCTTCTCCTGGTGATTTTCCGTTCTTCATCGCTCGAAGTACTTTATCCACTTCTTCTTTCATTACGTCTGGGACTTCTACTTCATTCTCTTCTAAGTCTTCATTTCCTAGCTCTTCCTCGGAGTAGTACAATTCTGTGTAGAAATTTTCAAATATGTTTATAATTTCCTCCTTATTTCGTGTTACGATCCCGTCTGGTCTCTTAACTGCAATTATTTGCTTTTTCCCTATCATGAGCTGCTGTTTGGCTTTCTTCAAACTCTTGTTTTCCTCGATTGTATTTCTAACAAGATTTTCGTACATCCTCTCTTATTTTCTTTCTTACGGGTTTATTTAGTTCTATGTACTCAATCCTCTTTATGCAATTTTCCTCTTCTTTCATTTCCCTTCTTTTCTTCATCAAGAGTTTAGTTTCTTCTGAGATTTTGCTCTCTTTTTTCTTTCTGGTACCTGCTATCTCCTTGGCTGTTTCTCTTATTATCTCAGTCAGTATTTTATTTCTGCTATCGATGTCTTCTTCATCCTCTAACTCTTCCAAGGCGCTGAATCTGTTCCTTAGTTCCATCTCGAACGACTGTCTGTATTTTCCAAGATTTTCCAGATCTAAAACTGACGGGTTTCCTCTTATAAGCTTCTTTCTTTCTAGTCTAGTATTTAGTTTCAGCTTACATCTCACCATCCTATGATCACTCGAGATTTTGAAACTGTTGAGAACAGACACGTCTTGCAGAATTTCCCTGTTATTTGATAGAACGTAGTCTATTTCGTTTTTGGTCCCATTTGGGCCTTTCCATATCCACTTCCTCTGGGGCGGTTTCTTAAAAATGTATTGGCAATAGACAGTCTGTTGGCTTCTGAGAATTCCACTAACTTCTCTCCTCTCTTGTTTCTTTTGCCAAATCCAAAGTTTCCCACTTTCGTGTCACTGCTCTGCTTGGTTCCTACTTACTTGTAAGCCAAAGCAATTATTAGTAATAAATGTGAACATATAAAAATATATTTTGAAAGAAGAAAAACATTACCCCTGCCGGGATTCGAACCCGGGTTTCTTATTTATTATGCCAATGTTTTACAGCTGCACCAAATTAAAACTTGGCAAATACTGGTTTGGTCGTTCTATTTACAGTGGATTGAGTCGGACCCTGTCACTATGACGTCGCAGACACGATGACTTACCATATTTTTTTTACTATTTTCATCCTCAACTTTTGAGTGCGGGGCGTAAAAATTTGTATGATGCCTTTTTGGTTAGTGGAGCATCGATTCCGCGCAAAATTGCGCTTGTGCCAAATTAACATTTCGGCAGTGTTCCTAGTTAGTTTTGTTATGAAAACGCAGACCCGCAGAAGATCGATAGTTTACAATAAATACTGTGATATCATAATCAGAATAAACAAGTCTCGTTGGTCTGATGGATATCGCGTCGAGTTCTCGCGAGTTCAAACACTGATAAAGTCATTAAAAAAAAATGGGTTAATGAGTTGGAACCTGGCACACAATTGTCTATTTTTTTCAAAAAATTAAAAAAATGAAGTTATTAAATAAAAATTTTCAACGAAATATATGAATTAAATTTAATCTATATGTTAATATGACAGGTTTTACAAGTTTCTGTTTAGCTTAATTTCGAGAATTTTTGTAAAGAGTGATAGAATAGTTACAAGTCTGAAGTTTCGAATTTCCTTCATTTCCCAGACTTTGGCATAGGGCAGATTAAGCTTTCTTTCCACTTAGTCGGGAACGTATTAGTTGTAACAAACATATTATATATAAGATACAATGGATACTTGAATATATCTATAAAACCTTTAAGGGCCGGTCGGGTGGCCGAGCGGTCTGCGGCGGTAGGCCATCGGCTCGAAGATCCCGGGTTCGAGTCCCGGAAGGGACATGGGTGTGGATTTTGACAGCTAAAGGCGAATCGTGACGGGCCGGAGTCCATAGTTACTAGACTGGCCCATATAAGAATAACGCTTACAACCTTTAAGGACCCTCCTCTCTCCCGCCCCCACTTTTTTAAAACATTTTTTAAAAATATTTCCAAATCTAACAAGGGAATGTTGTTTGCTCGAACAAAAGTACTGGTACAAAAACATATTTCTCCTGAAGAATTTTATGTGCCGAGATCAGAAAGGACGATCATTCGTCTGTGAATTGCAATCTTGTTCCCCAAACTGACCACTGACTACTCGAGTATTTTATAGTATAAAAGACTGGAAACAGCCTTGTAAGTCGTAAACTCGTAAAGAGAGCGAGACAAAATACTGAATAGCAGTATCGTGGATGCTGCGCTACCAGATGCGGAAGATGAGAATCATTGCAGCCATATTGAAAACCGCCATCTTAGAATTTACTCGAGAATTTGTAATGAAAAGTGGGTCATGTTACATATCGCTAGCTTGTTTTAACCAAATCTGATTTCGGTTTTTATCTTCCTTTATTCATTTACGAGATAGGGTTCCTCAATATCGGGATTTAACGTCCTACAACATGTACCTAAAATGGCCTGAGCCAAAGTTACCTAAAGGCCTTAAAAAATTTAATTCAAAATGTACGTAAAGTGGTATACATATGGGCGGACATACAAACCCAGTATTTTTCTAAAATCCTTATGGACCCTGCGAAGCATATAGGTCCCACAGCGGCGCATGTATGCTTGAATCCGTTGCTGGAGATGGTGTAGCGCGTTGATTTTTCACGATACACTGTCTTGCTGATGAGTCCAAAAATTGAAATTAAATGGCGCGAAATTCAGTGAACGAAAATGGTATGACAAAAAAGTATGCTTGTTTACAAGTGATAACGTGGGTCGTCTATGAAATGATTAAAACAGAGGAGAAGCGAACGATGGCTACAATTTACAAATGCGAATTCTTCACATGCAACACCACACGACTGCAAGCGAGTATCAAAAACTTGTTCTATAACGTTGTGAAATTTGGTAATTTCAACTGAAACATCATATTCTTTCATGCAAAGATTAACATATTCTGAAACGGTTTCTCACCAAGTTGATTAAAAACAACCAAAAACATTTTCATTATTAACACTCGGCCATGAAGTTTTGTTTGAGAAGTTTCGAAGTTACATCTCACAAAATCGTGAATTCTTCTCACGTAAATCTTCAGCTGGCGAAAGAAATACACGTCCAATGGTTCGAAATATTTTGTTCGTATCATAGACTTGCCTCTGGGAAAAACTCTATAATCGTATTTTCCTACCAAATAGATGTGATAGAGGATTGAAGGACATTAAGATTTTCACACTAACATTTTCTGATGGCATCAGCCTCAGATGACTAAAAGCTTTAAAATAAAATTCAAATTAACGTTTTCTGAAGATGATGTAGGTCGTTGATTTTTTTTACACGATATACCATGTCTTTCAAGTGACCGAGAGATGGAAATCAAAGAGGCTCAGTTGGTACAGCATTAGCTTCGCAATCGGGAGGACCCGGTTTTGATTCCCAGTGCCGGACATCCTAACCGAGATTTTCCGTTTCCCTCGATCACACCAGGCGCATGCTGGGATGGTACCTTGAATAAGGTCAGGCATAATTTGTTTTCCTACCTTGTCTCCTCCTCTATCCCGGCCTGTGACAGATGCAAATCATGAGAGTCAAAAATGGAAATTAAAGCTCATCTGATCGGGTGAACGAGGAACATCTCAATGGCTCAATCACTGTTGAGGGCACCGAGGTGGAAGGAACACTGTTGACTGTGAGTTCTGATGACAATTTTTCTGTTTTTACCACCAAGACGGTCGGTCCATTTCCTACTACGCTGATGAAGTGCAAGAGTAGATGGATATATAATTTAGGGATGTTGTAGCAGCCAGAAAGGGGCTACCGGGTACCCCACTCCTTCACTTGATTTCACCTCTTGTATCAATGTTTGGAGCTATTTGCATCGTGAAAAATCAACGAGCTACACCATTTCGCACAATGGATTCAAGCATACTTACACCGTTTGTAAACCCAATGTGTTTGAAAGGTCCATAAAGATTTGAGAAAAATACTGTGTTTGTGTGTCCGCCCAAATATATACCACTTTACACACATGTTGTATAACGTAAAATCCCAATATTGAGGTTCCCTATCTCCTAAACGAATACAGGTAGATAAAAACTGAGTTCAGATTTGAATTTCTTGAAACAAGCTAGACTAAAACGATGTATCACATGACCCACTTTTCATTACAAATTCTCGAGCAAATTCTAAGATGGCAGCTTTCAAAATGGCTGCCGTGATTCTCATCTCCCGCATCTGGTAGCGCAGCATCCACGATACTTCTATTCAATATTTTGTCTCGCTCCCTTCATGAGTTTACGACTTACAACGTTGTTTCCAGTCTTTTATACTATACAGTACTCGAGTAGTCAGTGGTCAATTTGGGGAGCAAGATAGCAATTCACAGATGAATGATCGTCCTTTCTGATCTCGGCATATCAAATTCTTCAGGAAAAATATGTTTTTGCACCAGAACTTTTGTTCGAGCAAAAAGTCTTTCCCTTGTAAGAGCACTATCAAATATTTTAGAACATAGCGCACTAGTACTAACAAATTACTATGAAATACAATGGACAGCGATCTCGAGATCTTGTCGACTGATGAGAGTACTGAGACTTCAATTAAATAATGACGTCACAATCTTTGAAAACATATCATTCATCAATGGAAAAGATCTCGCTGTCCATTGTATTTCGCTATGTTCTAATTTTGATAGTCCTATTAGTTTTTGAAATATTTAGAAAAATGTTAAAAAGTGAGGGTGGGCACGAGAAGGGTCCTTAGAACAACATATGAAAGAACATCGTCTGGCCCAGAGTTTTTTTTTTTGTTGTTTTTTTTTGCTTGAACACTTTTATAGCTTCTACAATTTCATCCTGTTTTCAACGTGTCTAGTAAATGACACTCACTGTCAGTACTGTTTTCTAACAAATACTGTTGTAAGTTAACTGAAAATAATACGCAAATGCCTGGGAAGTTTCATTATTATGTGTCAGTTCCTTATTAGTGTATGAGGGAGCCTATGAAAGGTGCTTACTTGTACTTTTAACGAAGTTCCAGTGCAGGCTTCGATTTTTTCCTATAAATACTCAATGATTCGTACGGTACTGAAATCTCAGTTCTTACTTCTTTAATGTAATTTACAAAATCCATAATGATGATATCTGATATCAGTTAACCCATTTTTTATTTCTTGTGATATGACCATATTTCTCAATCATGTGATAAGTAAACCAGCTAGAATAACTGACAGTGATATACTTTGTGACGAGAATTTACATTCTAAAGGCACCGTAAATAATTTCGTTGAAATTACAGTACGATTTATATAATCGGTTTACGACAGACAATTGCTGTTTAATTTTGTCAGCTTTGTGTATTCTTAAAAATCTGGTTACCTAAAATATTGAAGCTGGATATTTTGGTTTTGTGTTTTTGTTTTACTGTGTGATTAAGGGCGAAATATACAAGAATAAGACATTTATGTCTGTCAGCAAGAACAAGTCAGCATTCTTTCACTACGGTGACGTCTTTAACGTTTGCTAACATTAAATCTAAGGTGTGGTTGTTTATATTTTATATATTGTTAAAGGATAATAAATTGTACACTGACATGAAGGTATACATACTTTCGCTTCTGTTTGTTGAGGATAAAAAATTAAAATCCGAATGGATGATTTCCGAAGATTAAAATCACCAAATCAAAGAATGATGCTTTCAACGGGGCAGTTACTCACAATAAATTGATAACGCTGTTCATAACACCATTACACACGGATCAGAAGGAATGCAAACATCACAAAAACAATTTTTGTGAGTGTTATACTAGTTTAACAAAACACATTCAAGAAGTGTCTGATCGTTGAAGCTGACACAGTCTACTATTACACCTCCCTTACAGCTGTTAAATATTTCAAGACATTTGTCCTGGCGGAACACACATCTCTCGTCAAAGAATTCAATATCAAATTACTAGCAGTTAAGGAGCTTTCATAGTAAAGTAAAGAAATAAAATAAATAAGTTATTTAACAGAACACAAGTGAGAAAATCCAAAGCTTTTGTGCCAAATCCAGAAGCGGAAAAAAAAAATCGTTAGATGTTACTTCTGATACATGGGTGTTTTTATTATTCACGAAAACAACCATAAACAACACCCGGCCCGTAAATTTTGTTTGTTTACAACAGAAAAATTACATTTGCTGCTGCTAGCAACAATCTACTTTTGCAATACTTAAAGGTTGCATGTAGAACGATTTTCGCTTCACTGATCCTGTTTTAGAGGGTTGACCTCCTAGCAAATGAGGAAATGAAGGGAGGGGAGGGAAGGGAAGCATTCTTCGAAACACAAGAGGGTGAAGGGAGTAACCTTCTTCTCAGCACTTGTACTTTCGCCAGGAGCTACATCAGGCTTTTCGAAAAGGATGGAAGACGGGGTCAGTGTCTTGAAATAACAAGTCTTTCATTGCATTCGCTATTTTCAACTCTCCTAATATGAATTTTACCAGTTAATATACGTAAGAAAGCGTAACTGCCACATTTTCTAGTCTCGTTCTATACATTTAAAGACTTTTACGTTCACTCCACACTTTGTCAGAATAATCTTGGTAAATGTAAATATTAGCACCCTTTAGTTCGTTCGTGTGCTTCCTTTCTCCTGTCTCTCAAAAACCTGCAAACAATGGGACGATGTTCACCAGCAATCTTCCTCCAGACGCAGTGAGTTCTTTGTATTTCGTCCTTCTTTAATTCTATTTTTAATGTCACTTACACTGACATAGAAATTGTAACACTGCGGAAATTCTTCTGTTTCATTCCACAATTGACTAGCAACCTCGTTAATACCATAGAGCAAAAGGTTCGCTCTCCGAGATCTGTTTCAAGATCATTAACTTTTTCTACCAAAAATAATATGTACTCCTGCATTTCGTTATTTTAGCGGGAGATTGTCTCACATTTATTTTCAAAACTATTAAGCTTGTCCATTGCTCTTGACACAGTTTCCCTCAATTCACGCATTACATAAACAATAGCATTGTTGGAATTTCGCAAGCCATTCAGCTTCTTAATATCAACAATAGCTGATCTCTGTGAACCAGCGGGTTCAAGACTGGATTTCACGCCAATGGGCGAGCCAGAAATTTAGCCACGAGAGAGAGGTAAATTGAGGACTGACTAGATCCATCGATCTATGGCTACGTCTTAATTTCGATATGCACACATTAAACACAGAACTAAGTATATGAACAATTATTTAATATACGAAACACTAAATGTAATATATATGAACACGAATAGTTATTACTATGAAACACATGGACATCTGTTACTTCGTGTCTTCATGTAGAATGCGACGCTTCTTTTATTTCTGTTATTAATGAAATAGTCTATTGTACAGTTCTCCAAAACTCATTTGCGTGTCTGAAAATTTCAAAGTCCGAAAAAGTACGACATGTGGCAACAGCGGAATCAAACACCTACAATAGTTACCAACCCACAGAACAGAAGTTTTCCGAGATAAAGAAGGAAGATGAGCATCAATATTAACGATGGACAATTTGCAACAAAGGCGTAACTATTGCTGTAATTATTATACGAGTGACATCCATGTCGAAAGCAGTGATTTCTCAAGACCACTAAGGGGAGGAAGATGAGGAAACACATCACCCATATCTTGAGACCACCTCAACTTTCATTTTTTTTCGTTCCAAAAACGATGGAAACTGTGCAAAACACCCCTTAAAACTCAAAATCCTGGCGGGATCCATGGTCGAAAGTATGATGAAAATACATATATCTTCCCAAATTTAACGGACTTTGGAGCGACATGTGGGATCAAACTCCACGACGGGCTATCCTGACTGAGGTTTTCTAGCGTTTATCTGTTTCAACAGGCGAATACTGGGATAGTATCTTAATTAAGGTCCCGAAAGATTCCTTCGTCTTGTCCTAACGCAGCCCCACCTGACAGTAAGCCAAAGATGTCAAAGGTCTTAAATAAAATCAAATTCAAGTCCAGGATTAAGGCAAATATGGAAATGTAGCGAACATGATCATGGTCTATGCACCATCCAGGCATTCATCTGGTGTATTTAAAAGCTGGAAATATTAGTCAGGACGAATGGCAACGTACCTCTCAGTGTTGACCAAAAGTTCGTCGTAGTCAGAGCCAGTAGATCCCGGTGGATGTATAAATATTACCATTATAATAATACGATAACGATACCTGCAACATGCAGAAGAAACAAAAGCAAAAAAATGAAAGGAACAAAACGGTACCGATAATACTGAAGTAGATTAGAATTATGTATATGCTCTGAAAATAAGAAATGCTCAAGTATATTCATAGGAACAGAATATTCCAAAATATATGTTAATATCGCCCCAGTTTTATTAAATAAGAAATATCTAACACATTTTTAGCATTAGAGAGAGGCGCACGAAATTCAAACTCAGAAATTTTCCTTTAAGTGAATGTTGTGTATTTGTTACCTAAAACAAACAATTATATTATTTATTTATTATATTAGAAAGAAAGGTACTAAAATAAATTTTAGTAAGTCTTTATCGTGTACTGAGCACATTGAAAGACAGAATAAGAAATTTGATAAGAGTTTGCACCACTGCACATCCACTTCAATCCTTAGTTGCTCAAAATATTCAATTTATGTTTGATTTTGTGTTTGTCTTTTATTTTAAGGTAGTCTACTGAACGGCACTATAAGAGCAGATATATAATATTGATGGCATGATAGCCATAGAACCTCAAAATTACGAAAACTGAATGGCCAGTGTTCCTTAGCTGTCGCTACTATACATTGGAAAAGAGCAGTATCTAGTATCAACTGATAGCCGAGCGGTTAAACACAGCAACTTTCATTTTTTCTTTTCTTTTTGAACTATGGGAAAACGTGTTCGATTCCAAGCATAGCCACCAGTTATTTTTCTTCCGATTTACTAGCTTATTATGAAATTGTTTTATTTTCTCAATACTGAAGTTCATTTTCTCACATTTGTTTTTAGTAATAACAAAACGAACGGAATAAATGTATTTAATATGTTTGACAGGAACAAAAGAAGTAATAGACTTCAAATATGTGCTTGCTAGGATCAAGGAAGAAAGTATTGGACGAATAAGGAGGAAAAACTACGAAACTTGATTTGGAATTAATGGTTCAAACGGTGCACTACAATGGTCCAATATACCCAGAACAATTATTGCTCGCATTAAGAGGATATTTAAACCAGTGGTGCTTTACAGGTGTGCTGCAGCACACTACTATGCTGCGAGATTTACTAGCCAAACTTCTGAGAGTTTGTGATTTATGCTGATAAAAGGAATTCAAATAATTTCACTCAATATTTATTTAGAGAAAGGAAAAAGTAAATATATATATACAAGCTGAAATTTATTTATTTTACAAGGAAATTATTGGTTTGTTAACGCCTTACAATAAAAGATTTGACTAATTAATGACACACTTGGGTTTGTCGCTTCTTTTGACTCCTGCATTGTTGCCACTACAGAGGATAGTGTGCTGCGAACAAAAAAGGTTGAGAACCACTGTTTTAAACAATTCAATGTGTCTTAATTAATCGGACTTGAAACTTCATTTTTTCCTAATTTTTCCAAATGAGTCCAGATGGAGTTTCATCTACTTTTCCTCCTGAGCATTCATTTATTATTATTATTATTTTATGGGTTATTGGACGAGTTATTTTCTTTCGATTGAGAGGCCTATTCCAATTTGTGGGCCGACCGGGTAGCCGTGTAGTAAAGGCGTTAGGCCAACGACTCGAAGGTCCCGGGTTCGAGTCCCGACAGGGGCATGGGTGTCTTTTACCTCGAACGTGACGAGCCGAAGTCAACAGTTACTAGACTGGCCTATATAAAAAGAAAGTTTAGCAAGTTTATCCAATTGGTGGGACCGATTGTTGATATTTTCACTAAGTTCTACCTAAATCTTTCCAGGCAAATGCGGGAAACGTCCCCTGAAAGAAAGTGAGTTCTACTATATTCTTCTTTCCTGCTCCAACGGAAGCTATGTTGTTCTGTAATTTTTATTTGCTGTAAGACTACGTTTGACTAGCGAAACCGAAGAAACCATCAGTGAAGTTTGGCCGGCTTATACATTTTCTTGAATTTAGTGTATAGGCCTAATACACCTAATTTGGAAATTTCCAGTTATTATTTTAAACGATATATCAAAGTACGATACTATGATTAACTCCCGAATCTAGGTCCACAATCTGAATTATTTTTCGACTCCTTTGTAAACTCTGATAGTATCTTATCAATTTGCGGCATGTAAATAATAGAAATTGCTTTTAGCACCACCCTGGTTAAGTAACATAATTTATTGAAAAGTACACAATTTGAAAAGCGTCAATTCAAACAAATGCATATTATGAATTGTGTTTTAGGAAATATAAAATCATAGAAGTCAAATTATATATTGACATGGGCATAAAGTTTGCAGAAGGTATGGCGCAGTTGTGCAGTGCTAGTTGTCATGCCCTTCGTGCTTGCAAGAGATGATCGGTCACCAGTTTGATAGCCACTGCTGCAAAGCGTTCCTTTCCTTCTCACCCTTTGCATAACTGTAATTTTTCATTTAATCTATGTACTATCTCATATTAACTAGCAAAATTCTCACGACTTTTGCACGTTCTTATCGGACTAAATGACAGTCACTCGATTGAAATAACGGAAGACTTCCCAAGCTCTGATAAAGAATCATCTGCTAAAACGTTGATAAATTTATTTTGCATAGGCCAACATTTTAGTAAATATTGACTTCAGCCCATCTAGAAACTTGTGCAATTCTTTAAAAATAAAAGTTCTTTCCCAGCCGAGATTCGAACCTGCAACCTCATGGATAAAATATCTGAATTACAAATTGAGTTTTGCTACGTGTCAGTGAACTATTAAACAAATTTCCCGCTACAGTTTAATGACGTGACACCAAAGCAAAACCTGTTGCCGCAAGTGTAATCCTTTTCATCCAGTTTTGATGTGCGAGAAGACAGGGATGATTTACAACAGTGCCTACCAAACTGGTGGGTGAGCCTCCATTACAAGTGAGGAAAATATAAAAGCGGGTACCGCTCAACTGCGCTTTACCTTATGTAAAACTTATGCCCTTAAAACTATGATTTAGTATTTACGACCTAAAAGACAATTATACTTGTTTGAATTGACATCTTTCAAATTGTGTACTTTTCAACAAATTATGTTATTTTGCCAGGGTTGTGTTAAAATAATTTTAATCATTTAAATACTGTAAATTGATAACGGGTGGGGTTGTAAAGTTTGCTAAAGGACGCAAGATAATTCAGATTACTATCTATGATCGGGAGTCAATCGTAGTATCATAATTTGGCCTATAGTTCAAAACAATAACTGAAAAACTCCAGATTAGGTGTATTAGTGGGCGTTCAGATCGATTTACCATTGCGGATCTTTCACTTGTCAAAAAAGAGTTGCTTTCCGCGCCAGCCATAAAATCATAAAAACTTGTCCTCGGCAACAGAAGTAAATTATATAATTAATTAAATACGGGAACTGAAAAAATAATATGGAAAGGTAATGAGTGTGGAAAATCAATAGATTGTATAGTTTACATTCTACCGAATTGAAAATTATAGGCTGTGCTACAGTTCATTTCAAATTTGAGATAACCGGGGGGGGGGGGGGGGTCGTATCCGTCATAGCTGTTTACTGTAATCTATTTATTTTCTTTCAACATAGTAGACCCGTGTTTTATACTTGCTATATTTTGAACTAAGTTCTAAGGGTAATAACTATTACAGTCGTCACAGGGAAAGAAGGAATTTCTGTAAAACAGTTCTTTTCTTTTTTATTCATATCATAAATTATTCATTAATGTCAAGATTCCACAAGAAACTCAACCGAGTGGAAAGAATAGCTTATATTTTTTTAAAAAAATATTTTCCACAAAGAGTAGTCGCACAAGAAACTTCATCGTTCAGAGTGCCTTTTCTAGAATCTAGATATCATTCCAGCATTCGGTTGGTAAGACAAAAATTGCCTAATTCATCACGGTTTTTCTGTGCACTTCACGCTAGTGGTGAAATGAAAAAACTAAAGCTACACAATATTATACGGACAAGGTGATGCTCAGTGTTCTAGTCTGGGGTTCGCCCATGATCCGAAGGTTTCTGGGTAAGGTGAACCGATTGTGGTTTGCCATTAACTATAAAGACGAAATAAGATAGACAAAAAGGAAAAAGATTTCACGTGACTAGCTATATGTTTTCAAACTTGTTCAGTTTTCAGGCGATCGACCTTCGCAAGCCTACCCGGTTATGAACGCTCACATCGCATTGAACGTTTATTGCTGGGGGTTGAAAACCCACGGAGTGCGGTAAAAGGTCGACGTGAAAAATTCCGCGAGGTCACCCTGTTCTGAACGGGCCAATATACTAAATCCAGGATTAACGTTATCCGTTTAAGCAATAAAGTTACCAATTAATCATACAATATTTAAGGCGGCCAAACTTCAATGAAGAATTCTCCGATTACTCTCAGTAAAATCTAGTCTTACAGCAACTAAAAGCTACAGAACGTCATACTTTCCATTGGAGCAGAAAACAAGAATGTTGTGGAACTCGCTTTCTTTCTTTCAAGCACAAGCTATTACTTATCTCATTCCTGAAAAACAAACTAAATGCACTAATTCTGTTGATTTTATTACTACTGAAAAGAAATGTGAAAAAATGAACTTCAGTATTGAGAAAATAAAACAATTTCTTAATAAGTAAATAAACTGGAAGATGAAAAAAAAATGGTGGTTGTGCTTGGAATCGAACAAGCGTCCCTGTAGGTCAGAAAGGAATAAATTGAGAAGCGCTGCGTTTAACCGCTCGGCTATCAGTTGATACTAGATACTGCTCTTTTCCAATATATAGTAGCGACAGCTAAGGAACACTGGCCACTCAGTTTCCGCAATTTTGAGGTTCTATGGCTATCATGCCATCAATATTATATATCTGCTCTTATAGTGCCGTTCAGTAAACTACCTTAAAATAAAAGACAAACACAAAATCAAACATAAATTGAATAATTGAGCAAATAAGGGCTGAAGTGGATGTGCAGTGGTTCAAACTCTTATCAGTATACGGTATAGACTAACTAAAATTTATTTTTAGTACCTTTCTTTGTAATATAATAAATAAAACCGCCCTGTCTTAATTGTTTATGTTTTAGGTAACAAATACACAACATTCACTTAAAGGAAAATTTCTG
>JAGDQP010020584.1:0-33062 GCA_022664845.1 Lepisma saccharinum | reverse complement strand
GAAATTGATAAATTTCAAATCACCGGGAATATACAATATTCCAGCCGATTTGATTAAAGCTGGAGAAACGGAACTAATCAAGGAATTGTATAAATTGATAAGTGCTATATGGAGAAAGCAGAAGATCCCAAAGGAATGGCTAACGTTAATAATAGTTCCGGTTTATAGAAAAGGCAATGAATTGGACTGTAATAATTACCGCGGAATCTCAGTACTCCCAACATGTTACAAAGTATTGAATAATATCGTGCTAACTCGCCTAAGCGTATACGCAGATGAAATAATTGGAGATCACCAATGTGGATTTTCAAGAAATAGATCCACGTTGGACCAAATTTTTCGCCTTGAGACAATTCTTAGAGAAGAAATGGGAATACAATGGGACTGTTCACCAGTTATTCATCGAGTTTAAGAAAGCATACAAGGAACAAAAACAAATGGAACAAAAACTATACATTATCTTCGCACAATTTGGAATTGAACTAGTTGAGGATGTGTCTCAGCGACCCCATAAGCAAAGTACGGATAGGTAATAATATGTCAGATAGCTTCAAAATTCGCAACGGATTGAAACAAGGCCCTTGTCACCACTACTGTTTGACTTTGCTTTAGAATATGCGATTTAATAAATAAAAGAGGACAAAAAGGGACTAACATTGAATGGCTTGAATCAACTGTTCAACCGTATACGCGGATGATTTAGATTTAACAAGGGACGATATAGATGCACTACAATGTAACATCGAGGTCTTAGTAAAAGGGTGCGATGAGATAGGTCTACAGGTAAACGTAGAGAAAATACAATACATGATAACAAGCAGAAAAACTGGAATTAAAGGCACTAGATACATAACAATTAAAAATGAGAACATAGAAAAAGTAAACAAATTTAAATACTTGGGATCATATGTAACAAGCAAAAACAAGGCCACGGATGAAATAAATTGCATCGGGTAACGCATGTTTCTACTCAGTCCAGAAACTCCTATCCTCGCGATTAATATCAAGAAAGTTGAAATTTAAAATATACAGAACGGTTATTCTGCCGGTAACACTTTACTGTTGCGAAAGTTGAAATATAACCCTAGCAGATGAACATAAATTACGTGTGTTGGAAAATAAGAATTTGGGAAAGATATACAGGCCGAAACGGATGGGGAATGGAGGACACTGCATAATGAAGAACTGCACGGACTTTACGACTCACCCGCGACGTAAGAATAATGAATAATGTTGTAAGAATAATGAAATCGCGACGACTAAGGTGGGCAGGCCGTGTAGCTCGGATGGGGGGAAAATGAACATTATATTTCACCATGGTTGGTAAACCTGAGGGGAAGAAACCGTTAGGAAGACCGAGACGACGTTGGGAGGATAATATTAAGAAGGGATACTCGAGAAGCAGGTGTTCGTGGTGAAAACTGGCTTGATCTTGTTGAGGATAAACTCCTGTGGCGAACGTTTCTTACTGCGGCGATGAACTTGCGATTCCATAAGACATAGAGTAAGAGTAAGTAAGATCCAATTTAAGTTGTGAGATCACACAATTATAAGAGTTTTGCCACCATAATATTTATTTTGTTTGTGACATCATGCAGAATGTCGTCAGTTAGTTGGCTCAAATCTTATGCAGTTTTTGCTACCCACAACAAGACTCTAAGCCTTTTCTTCTACTTCGATGAGAACTTATTTACTTAGTCTCTTTTTTCTAGTAGTCGGACTCAGTGTCAGTGGATGTAAGGCGAACTTGAATCCAGATTATTTAGTGGTGTCTTCCTCAAGACAATAAGCTCAATACGAAATGTCCACAGTATCGGTTGCTTTAATCGGCTATTTATTCTTATTTTGTCATTGGGTATTTTTGTCACATTGTCAATCACCATTGCCTCTAACAAATGATTTTTCCTGTTCTGAAAAAAACTTCCTTCGGTCATCAATTTCCGAAGATCGACTCGCCTCATTGATGATGAGCTGTGGAACGGAAAGAGGTTAAGAAAATTTCTATTGACGATGTTGTTAATGATTGCTAAAATGAAACGGAGACGTTACTTTTTGATACATTAGAGCTTTCTATCTGCTGTAAATAACACTTTACAAAAATGTTAACAATTAAAATTTGCTTATTTTTTATGTCAGGTATGAGTGTTATTTGTTTTTAGCTGTTTCATATTAACAGTGAAGAGATGCATGAGAATTATTATTTTCAGAGTATGAAGTAAAAACTACGCTTGGAATTGGGTGGGATACGTCAAGGGATATATCATATAGGGTCTTCCCTAAATGATCTTGCCCGCTCCCCCCCCCCAAATAAAAATGAACACACTACTGACTTTACTCCCTAGGGTATGAAAGAAATACACACAAAATGGATACACTGGATTCACAATATACTTCAATATACTCAACATATGCATAAACCTTACATTAATCTTTTTTTTTTTAAAAAAAACTTAGTTCTTTGGAATGACCGAAGAACAGAAAATTATTACATTACTAATTCGGCTTCGATCAAATTTGTAAATACTAAGGAACATTTATATAAGTTTAAAATCAAAGATAATCCTTTTGTAACTGTAATGGATACTAAAACTTAGAAAATAGTAATCATGTATTGTTACACTGTTAAATGGGAAGTAAAGGAAAGGACACTCTACTTAACACACTGAAGGAAACACATAAAATATTCCCTCTGTCTATAGATATAAAATCTCGAAACCCTCAGCAAAAATAAGATATATTTTACACAATTACTTAAAAGAGAATAACATTGAGCAAAAATCCACTGTAACTAAAGAAGAAAACTCGAAACATAGAACTTTTATGTCTTTGCGGCCGGGTTGGAGGGGAGACAGGGGCGTAGCAAAAGGTGGCTCGTTTTAAAAATTCCTAATTTTGTTTTGGAATGCCAATGAGCGTCAGATTAATCACAAATATCACAGAATTAATGCTCCGATGCTCCTTGCATGTGCCAGTAACTGATATGAGGATACAACCCCCATTTCAAAAATCACTTGAAAGAAATTCATGATAAATATTTATAGCAGGTACATGCAGGAAGAAGCTGAATCTTTTGTACAATTAACGCGAAATTTGGCATTATTTTTTAAAAAAAGAAAAATGTTTGACCTTTAGATCTGTAATGTTATTTAGGCAACGGTCCTTCTAAGCGGTGAAAATGAGGAGTAACAAAGGGATTATGGGTTATAAATGAACAACTTTTTATTTTTTGAGTGCCAGTAAGCGTCAAATTAATTTCAAATATCCCACAATAAATCCTGCACGCTACTTGCATATGCCAGTGTCTGTCTTGGGGGCTGGAGCCCTATTCCAAGAATCACTTGAACTACGCGGTAAATACCCTTTGCGTGGCTATAGTGCGAGAAACTAATGTTTTTCTCACAGTTAATGTTAAGTTTGGCATTCTTGTAAATAAAGACTGAATTTTTCACATCTGCAATGTTATGTTGGAAACGCACCGCCTTAAGGGAAGCACAGAGGGCGTTACAAAACACAAAATTTCCGACACGGAATGTAATTTGGATCAACACCACCACCACCACCACCAATAACAACAACAACAGAAAGCCAAATTTCACATTAAATGTACAAAAAGTAGGTTCTATGAGCATGTCTCTGCTGAGTATATTTATCGTGAAATTCTATTAACTGGCTTTTGGAATCGGGTTCTAGCCTCCAAAAAAGACACTGGCTTGTTCAATTAGCTTCGGAACATTGATTCAGTGAATTTGGGATTAATTTGATAGTTATTGGCATTCCCAAAATAAAATTTCGAATTTTTGCACTGGTTAACCCCCTTTTGTTACACCCCGTGTGCGGCGCAAGATGTTGATAACATAATATTCCAACTTTGAAGAATTGAGATATTTTTCTGCAAGAATCCAACGTTTATACATCAATTGTTACAAAATTGCATGTCCCTGCTAAACATATATATCATGAATTTCTTTTAAGTGACTTTTGTAAAGGGGATGTAGCTCCATATCAGTCACTGGCACATACAAGGAGCATCGGGGCGTTAATTCTGTGACATTTGTGATGAATCGGACACTCACTGGCATTCCCAAAATAAAAATTGTGATTTTTGTAGCACTTCACCCACTCCTTGTTACGGCCTTTATCCCCCCAAAGGGGGACCTTACCCAAGATAATGTTCAAGACACCTCATGCTCATGAGTGTTATTGCATTTTGTTACTAATAATAGTCATTTGTCGCAAAAATACTTACAAATAATTATTGGAGAAAACTGCTTGCAAAAACTTAACATTGAAATTCTCATAAGGAAAATGAATTTTGTGTTTACGCCCCGAAAAGAGGGCTAAACAGTGATTTTGTCCAATTTACTTTAAAATTTTAAAATATTCAGACATTTTTCGATAAGAATGATTAAATTTACATTAATTGAGTGAAAACTTCATCTTCTCCCAGTGCTCTAGAAAATAACACGAGTTATGGAATAGTCTTTATATGAAACATGTGTGTGTGCGACAGAGAGAGAGAGAGAGAAAGAGAGAGAAAGAGAGAGAGAAAGAGAGAGAGAGAATCGAGTAGAAGCAGAAGTTACGTGTACGGGTCATTCTAGCAGAAGTGAAACATTTCACACAAAAAAATAACTAGTTTCGCCGATCAGACATAAACTTTATTATACACACATTAGGAATGTGAGATACCAAATTCAGATTTTTTGGGACATCAAACTGAGTCCTAAATTAATATTTTGCACCCATGTGAAAGAATGAAAAGGAATGACTAAGAAGTTCAAATGTAGGAGAAAACCAGGGCATCGCAAATACGTTACATTGCACCCCCCCCCCCCCCACTCTCTCTCATTATAAACATTAAGCTAGTTTATCTACTCATAACCAAACCTACCCTACTTGTATGGTTGCTGACCGTCCGGTTTTCAACCGCACAGTCATATTTTGTAAGCAGTTGTCCAACGTCCGTTTACCAGTTCAAACCGGACGCCTAATTTCCGGTTTGAGAGATGTAGCTCACAATTTTGAAGTTAGTAGCTCCAAAGAGCGAAATGTAGTTTATTATGGCTGTGGTGAAATCATTGGATTGAATTTATTGAAGGCCTTTTGGTGGTGAAATCATTGCTGTCAGTCTGAATACTAGTATATGGACCATAGGCGGCGCCAGGATTTTGGTAATGTGGGTGCAGGCTGGGAAGGGATAAGACATAGTAAAAATGTTAACATGGCATGCAATAAAAACTTTTATGTACATATTTAAAGAAACTTCATACATGGATACACGTGTATGTGAATTATGGATTTATCAAAGAAATATCAGAATGTTTAAGTGTACAAGGGTACTTTTTTGCAATGGCATCAATTACAAGAGCTTTTATAAGGTCATTCTTCTGTTGAATGGAACCATGGCTTTAAATTCTTCAGTGACATCTTCAATATCTATGCTCACTGAAATCGACTTTTCAACAGAAAACAACATTATGGAGTTGAGTCTTTATTGATGCATAGTCGATCTTAGTTTGGACTTGACATAATTCATCTTGGAGAAACTCCGTTCACATGAGCAACTAGTAACCGGAATCACTGAAAACTTTCTCATCAATCTGTAGAAATTCACATACACTCTTTCTCTTCCGGATTTTTGCAACCACTTTAGCCAATCAAGAACTGTAGATGCAGGATCTAGCGCCTTGCTCCTAGAAGTCTGATTTCAGCTTCATTTCTGACGCATTTAGACCAAAACGTTCTGCTACTACTTGATAATCAGTACTATTACACTGAGCAAGGCGAACAATTTCCCCAGTTACTTGAATGAGGTCTATAGTCTCTTTATAAAATCATGTGTTAAGTCCCAGAATAAGGGTATCCAATAAAGGATAGAATGTCCAATACTTGATTACCTCCTTTCTCGTTTCCGCAAAAGCACCTGTTCCTTGTGAGTCGTCCACAAATGAAGAGATTTTTCGCTTTCTAGGCGGCGGAACACTAATGTCAATTTCCGTGCATTTTTCTTCTGCATTACTGAAGATATCATCAAACGCAGCTTTATTCTCTGCCAATGATTTACCAGCAGTTTTGCTTGAAGTTGTAGATGTGCTTTTTATCCACCCAAGCAACGTTCCCTGTTGTTTTGATTTAAACATTTTAAGGGCAGATTAAGATGCCGACATGCGTACATACAATTACAACTCAACTAGCAATTACATCGCACTGGTCGCCGAAGACGCTCTGCCAACACATCCTAACATTGTTGCCAGAACGCTCTGCATTATTGAGCCTTAGATCTAAAAAATAATCCCTAAGTTTAACTAAAAAAAACCTAGAAAAACACTGCATGATAGCAAGTAACTTATGAGAGACTTTAGAAGTCACTCAAATATATCCAAACATAGGAAACAATAAATATACAAAATAGAAAGGATTATTGTAGGAAATCTGGAAATCGAAGTTTATGTGGGTGCAGCTGCACCCACTGTGGTGCCGCCTATGATATGGACTTACTTCTAAATGCTTGCGTGGCTTAGATTTCTAACTATTTTAGACCGAAAATATATATTTGAACTTTCCCTCAACACCAATTATTTTCGTTTCTTACGTTGACAACTAGACAGCATTTATCATAAAAGTGAATATTCATCTTGTGTATACAATTTTGTTTAGCTATAATTTAATTTACTCAGACATATTAAATTTCGAATGGACAATTGGTCACATGACGCATGCATATTGTAGTTTCAAGCCAAGTAAATGTATTTCTTTTTAATGTTTTATTGTTTAGCTCTCTTTGGTATATGTGATAATGTGATTCTCTGTTGTAATTTGAGACTGACATTTATAACTGAAATATAACTTTTGCTTTCATTGTATTTTGTTGCCAATGGCTAAGGTGTTTTAAACGACTCCAGTAAGTTGTAATGATGAAACATTTTTTCTTCACATTTTCGTAAACTCGAAGCCCTTCCTCGGATGACTTTTCGTAAGTCTCTTTAGCGTTATTTTTTATAGGGCCTCCACTGGATGACATTTCGTAAATCTTTTAGGCTGCTAGACAGTTGACTTAAATACTATGCACATCGCTTTAAGGCTCGATTGACGTGGAAATATTTATGCTACGATAAATCTTACCACTAGCAGTAGTGCCAGCGTGTAAAAGTAAAAATGTTTTGGATTTATACCATAGCATCTATTGTAGCCATTCTTGCTTTCACACTCTGGCGCTATTGATATCACTCAAATTTATTATAGCATTAATGCGTCCGTGTCAAGTGGGCATAAACGGTTTCCAAACTAAAATTAATGAAAATATCCAGTTTTTAAAAACATTGAATTTGGCAATCCTACCTACGTGTTATATTAGTGTTACACTATGAAGGTGAAAATATATATATGAAAAAAAAAAAATGAAATCCAGAATGAAATTGCAATGCTCCCAAAATACTTTGCTTATCGCATGTTATAATATTTGGGAACTGAAGTGGTTGTGATGCTTATTCGAGATAGGCGGGTGTGATAAAGAAAGTACACTCTGTTCATCTCTTGTCTATTTATCAGAATTAACTAAAACGAGTTAACAAAATACGAAACATTTAAATCTCAGTGAAGGGGTTTAGGTTTATTTGCTTCAAATTATAGATTATTCAATACCTTGCAATGTAATTTTGTTTAATTTCTTTTACAGATTCTGCAAATGACTCAACAGTATTGCTACAGGAGGCAGTTGCAGAATCCCTCTCCACATTATCTGTGATCACAGTATCCATCCCAAAAGTTTCATCAAGTCCAGGTGCAAATCCTTCATATCAGTTTGTCAATATGACTCCCGTTCCTGGCAGTTCAACCAACACAAGTGGCCATGTAGAGAGAATCAAGAACGTCGAATCTAATTCCGTAGAAGTAAATACGACAGGCTTTGCAACACATGGTATTGTAACAAGATCAATATATGAATCAGGATATGATGTCTTATGTGTAAAGCTGTGCCCAAAATTTGGTTCAAATTTAAAGTTACTTATAATTGTCACTTCTGCTCCTAATCATACGGTTGCACGTATGGTAATCAGGAAAACATGGGGGCTTTATTCTACAAGAAGTGACATTAGTATTGGGTTTCTCGTTGGGAGAACTATGGATGATGAAATACAGAAAATAATTGATGCGGAGAGTAAATTTAATGATATTATCCAGTCCCATTTCGTTGACTCCTACCATAATCTCACTTTAAAAACAGTGTCGATGTTGGAGTGGATTGATAATTACTGTTTTAAAGTTGACTTCATACTGAAAACAGATGATGATATGTTCATAAATGTTCCCAAATTATTTTCTTTCATAAGAAAGCACACAAAAGACAAAAGAACTATTTTTGGAAGTCTGGTTATAAAGTGGAAACCCGTACGAACCAAGAAATCCAAGTACTACATCTCACCTGAACAATATAACCTTTCGGTGTATCCTGATTTTGTAACAGGACCAGCCTATTTGTTAACAGGTGATGTAGTCCAAGATTTATATAATGCAGCTTTGAACACCACATATTTTAAACTTGAAGATGTTTTTATAACGGGAATTGTAGCACAAAATATTCAAATAAAACGTGTAAATGTGAGGGAATTTCGGAATGGACGTACCCGTTTTAAAGCTTGCCAAATTCGAAAGGTTATTAGTATACATAAGGTGAACTATTCCGAACAGTTTCATATATGGAATCAGTTACTGGCTAGCAGAACTAAATGTATGTCACATATAGTTTGGCCGAGCATGGTCTTAGTTTGATATTAATCGCAGTTGTTGCGTTATACCCAGGTCATTCAATTTAAGTTGGTTGCTCGACCATTTTCAGTTTTTTACAGTTTGTTTATATGTGATTACCCTATGTATTAGTAGTTTAAAACCACAAATGTTTTTTCCCTCTACTTCAGTTCGTTCGGCTATGGCGACCATATTTGTGCCATGGTGCGCACCAAATTCTCAGTATGTATTTACGGAAACCTCAGTTTCTCAGCCCAGGTAAGTCGTAGCTTGTTGGATTAAAACTATTGGACTTAGCCTACTACAGCCTAGTTGTAAGTGGTAGGTAACAGAACATGGCTCCCTTGCTACTTCATGTTGTAACTCTAATTTGGTTTACAAAATACTTTTGGACAATGTAAACACACATTTTTAAGATAACTTTCTATATAGAAGGGTTTCTTTCTGTGAATTGAAAATCTGTTTGGAATACACAGAATATTGTAGTCAATGCTTACAACATTTTAAGCCTCAGACTTATTTCCTTTATATACTATGGAGACTTAAACATATGATTGTCTAACATTATACCAAGATTTGGAGTTAAAAAAAAAATCTCTTGTGGGGGACTAGGTAGAAATCTAAAATTTTCACAGATACTAGTCCTATAGGATAGTATTATGCTGCAAAAATATGGACTTTGAGAGTTCACTACTAACAGAGGTACAGCAATTTTATATGTGAGAAAAAAATGCTTGATTCCAGCATCCTGAGCAGAGAATATATGCCACATAACTTGCCAAAATATACATGATAAAATAAGGTAGAGAAAAGTACTTATATATCACAATTCCAAGACAGGTGTACAAACACGATGAGAATGCGGCAATATTTCGCCGATGGGGTCTTCACATAATTGGAGAAGAGACTGAGAGAGAACTGGCGTTGAACTAAATATAAAATTTGGAAAAATATTTAACATTTCTAATATTTTGTACACTAAAATTTTATCAATTCTCTTCTTAAAATGTTGGAATAAAACGAGCTTTTACCCAGATATAAAGTTACTGTAACTCTGTTAGTAGTGGAATCTTAAGTCCACATTTTTGCAGCATAACTCTGACTACAGGACTAGTATCTGTGAAAATTTCAGATTGCTTCTTGGTCCGCCACCAGAGATTTTCAACCTCGAACTTCGATATAATACTAGAAAATCATAAGATAAAATAAAATCATAACTGGTCAAAGCAATACGTTTAATTTTAAAAACTAAAAACGTGTAACAGTTGCACCAACTAACTAACTATTTGGCTTCATTAAACACAGTAAATCACATAAACAACACAACTTCTAGTGAGACAGCTATCTGGTTCTGTCTCACTAGAAGTTTTCTCACTGAAGCTGTTAAACCAGATAGCTGTCTCACTAGAAGTTGTGTTGTTTATGTGATTTAGTGTGTCTGATGAAGCCAAATATTTAGTTAATGCATGAAACTGTTACACGTTTTTAGATTTTAAAATTAAACGTATTACTTTGCTCAGCTATTATTTTATTTTAGTTTTATAAGCTCAAAGCTTTGATATGGAAAATAGAAAATCATTTTTATGACCCTCCATCGTATAGAAAGGAAATAAGTCTCAGGCTTGAAATTTTGTAGGCATTGACTATAGTACTCAGTGTGCCCCCAAAAAGATTTCCAAGCCACAGAAAGAATACCTTCTATATAGCAAGTTATCTTGAAAATGTAATTTTCTCTATTGCCCAACAGCTTGTTAGAACCCATATTAGAGTTACAACATAAAGCAATAGGGGAGCTATGTTATCAGTCACTATGTTATCATACCACTAGCCTGTAGTATGCTGAGTCCAATAGTTTTAATCCAAGAAGCTATGACTTACCTGGGCTGAGAAACTGAGGTTTTTTAAATACATACTGAGAATTAGGTGCGCACCATGACACAAATATGGTCGCCATAGCCGAACGAAGTGAAATGGGGAAAACACTTGTGGCTTAGAACTACCATTACCCAAGGGTACACGGGCACCAAACATAAAAAAAATAGAATAGTAGAGTGGCCAGTGCTAGACCACTTACAGTGGAATGACCCACCCTTGTTAGTCTGCGTGCACCAGCCGGAATCTATGGTCAACCTAGAAGTTATTAGTATGAAGCTGATTTTGGTCTCATTTGATGCGAAATCCATCCAGGATTGACACATTAAAAGCCAACCACTATACAAGTTGGGATAATGTTTCTATAATGTTGGGAAAGGGGGGGGGGGAGTGCAAATTTGTTGCAATTACCATATTATTTGTATAAAATGACATTTTATGGAATAACATTGTTTAGTAGCAAACCACGAAATTTTTTTATCTCCTCGTAGAAACCACAAACCCTTTTCATCCCCTTTAAGTCACAGGTTAATGTGCATATACAAGGCGACACAAAAATTCCATTGCTCTTTGACTCGAAAGCAAGGAAAAATCAAAATTATCCGAAAAGGACTAGCAGTCATGGACAGACCGTGTGAGATGTTGACGAATTCTATCTGTCTGTGACTGCCGAGTCAAGTCTTTGTGAACCGTATACATGACATTATAGAAACCATCAGTGAGGTGAAACCGATATATAACCTACATTTGTTATTATTCACTTGTTAGTTCGTTAATTAGTTAGTAAGGATGGAATCCAGAAGCTTATTTTGACCAACTTCCACATATCCGATCCACTTCAAACTTTTCACACTTACATATTTGAGATGACAATAAAATATTTTCGTATTTTGCGTTGATATTGGGCCCAAGTTGTCAGTGTCGAAATCTTTTTCAAACATTCATTTTTTGAAATTACTTCCATACTGTTGAACCTATTCGTTCTAAACTTAGTATAAACATTAGCAGACGCAATAGAAAAATAGTGTAGGTGTCCCCATTTGTAAGCACGCATATCAAATTATATTTACTTATACAAACCTACAGGCGTACATCGATTTATACCAAAGTTTTTATAGATTTGCAATTGGTACTGATAAATGTCATAGAGGTACTCCAGGGTTTGCAATTATCAGTGTTGCCAACTAATTTATAAATCATAATATTTGAAACCTACGTCATTATCAAGGCTATATCAAGAGACGAATTGGGCATTGAGAAATCAGGCTTCTCGAAATCGTGGCAAGACAACAGGCAATAATGATACTGTAGGATAAATAGAAATAATGCAAAATTATGGACTAAATAATTTATAGCACATAATAAAGGTTTTAATTCTCGAAGTTGGAAAAGGATATAAAATAATTTATAGTAAATGAAAAATATAAAGCAAGCCTTTATTTAAATGTACTAAAAGGAAAAAAAATAATGATAACGGCCTAAATTACTACCTCAGAAGAATTCCCTTACTTTTATTAAATATACTAAAAACGAACAAATACACTGGTCAAGAAAATTAAGTGAACAGCAGAAACAGGAAAATGACAGTGTGAAAGCTTGTAGCTCTCCCGTAACAGAAGCAGCAGACCTCGGGTAAATAAAGTCTCAGACACACGTAGGGCAGAAAAGAACAGATGGCAGGTAGAGGTACAAGATCGTATAGGACTAACAAATGAAAATGTACACCATAGCAACTTATCGCTAGTAAGATGTATGGTCTCTGCGCACTGTTAACACCGTTGCACATCTGTGTGCATGGAATTGATGAGGTTGTTGATCCGAGTCTGGGGTATCCTGGGCCACTCATCTAGGTGGGCAATTTTCAGCTGTTTGGGATTTCTTAGACGTGTCGGTCTAGTAGCAATGCGTCTCACTATAGCATCCCAGACGTGTTATTTAGAATTGAGGGTCCGGGAGCGCGTGGACCACACCATACACTCGGTATCTGCCTCCTGAAGCATGGAATCCACTGGCTGAACTAGGTGAGAACGGGTGTTATCGTGTCTGAAAATGAAAGAAGGACCAATTGCTGCAGCTATACGGACAACATGAGGCCTGAGGATCTCAACTCTATATCGCACGGTTGCCAGGCTACCATGCCGAATGACATGCAGGTTGGTACGTGCACACCATATATTCACCGCCACCATATTGGGATTTTTCACGCACAAGAAGAGGTTAATTACTTGTTTCACATGTCTGTCACATCAATGCCCTTCCATTTTCTACCTCCAGACTGGTGCGATACTCATCTGATAACCCCACCGAACTCCACTTGGTAGTACCTCACCCCAGTTTCTACGGACCCTACGTTGTTGTACCCTCAATAGGTCACACACTAACGGTCTCCGTGTATAGTGACCACCTTCATTTCGGATAGTTCAGATGGACACTCTGCGTCCTGTTGCTGTGAGCAGCACGCGTTCGAGATATGACGCCGTTTGACGCATATTCCTATGTGCTGCCAGCACTAACTACAGGTCATGCCTCGTCAACGGGCCGGTTCTGACCATCTGAGAACATTATCACTTTGTTGAAACAGTGTCTTCAGGCAGAAAATGACACTGGGCGACACTGCAGCTCCACTGCTTATGCAGTGATTCGCTGTGGTCGTTCCGCTTTCACCTTCCATATAGCTCTTCAGGCCATCGATTCCGGTTAATCTTGCTGTTGTGACATACTTCGTATTCAACACTTCCCTACACGGGCACACAAACACTTGCCTATTTCGGGCACACTACTGGGTTTCTTAGTCAACGCTGTGGTTTTGCGTCTCATAACATTCTGCAACGTGTGCCTCCTTACTTCATCCTTGGCTCTACCGTACCCATGATGTAGTGTGGATCTGCTGTGTCTGTTATTGAGAGCTACTAGCTTCCACCTTCAGCACTGTTTTCCACTTTTTCTATTTCTGCCTTGCTCCCCTAATTGTTTTTGGCCAATGTAATTTTGATACCGGGCCTAAATGACTGCCTTAGAATATTGAAATGAACACATTGAAAGGCAACAACATTAAAACTAAAGACAAACTCCAAGCCGTTCAGCAACTAGTTTTCACAAGGAAACTGTTCTAAGGCAGTCAATTAGGCTGTTTATACCGAATATCAAAGTTATTTTTCTTTGTTTGTTACATTTTATTAATAAAAGTGAGGGAACTCTTCTGAGGCAGTAAGTTAGGCCGGTATCAAAATTATGTTTTCCTTTCAGTACCTTTCTTATATGCTATAATTTTTTTAGTCAATAAGTTCGCATTCTTTCTATTTCTGCTCCAACATAGTTTTTTCATGGAGTCTTATATATTAATATAGAGTTGTCTAATTTCTCAATGCATCTTATGTACTGTTGAGGCCCAAGACAACCCAATTGGTAGTATTCTTCGTTCTGAACGGCATGATTTAGGAACAATTACTATTGCGGCACCCCGAGCACTTCTATGACCTGTTCCAATAGTTAAATTCCAAGTTTGGTGCAGAAAGAGACAACGTATGGGAATAATATGAAATATTATATTTTAAATTAGTTGCCAACAATGACAATTGCAGCACCCTCTACGACTTATTCCAGTAACCAAATTACAACTTTGCTGGGTATTCGAAAAACGGTATGGGGGAATTTGAAGTATTATTAGATACATGAAATTGGTTGGCAACACTGACCTCCGGAGTGCCTCTATGACCTTCTCCAATACCAAATGCAAATCTATGAGACCTTTGGTGTAATTCAAAGGGCGCAGGTAGATTTGTAGAAGTAAACATACTTGTATAAGTTGAATTTTAAAATAGGTTGACATCCCTGACATATGCATACTTACGGATCGGAACATCCACACTATTTTCCTATTGTGTGTATTAATGTTTACACCAAGTTTGGTGCGAATACGTCCAACAGAATAGAAGTAATTTCAAAAATTAAATTTCATGTGAAAATACTTTGTTGTCATCAGAAGTATTTAAGTGTGAAAGTTAGAAGTCAATCGGATATGTGGAAGTGGGTTAAAATAAGCTTACAAGGTTTCACCCTTACTAATTAACTAAAGATCTAGCAAGTGAAAAATAACAAATGACTGTTGACTCAGCATCGTTAGGAAAATTGGGGAGCTGCTGTGCATAAAAGACAGTGGCGATCACAGTGAGAGCTTCGGCTCTCCTCTCTCAACCCGTCTGGTCAGCGTGGGAGCAACTCCTTCCTTCGGGGAGAGGCCTCATCCACTAGTGTATTGAATATGGCTGTGATGTTTATTTATATCAGTATTCACCTAACTGAAGGTTTCTATACTGTTCGCAAAGAAAATGTCTTGACATGCCCCGCAACTTGGTAATCACAATCAGATAGCATCCGTCAACATCTAACATGGCCTGCCCTTCTAGAAGAATTTCAACTTTGAGTCAGGGCAATGGGATTTTTGTGTCACTCTGTATATGGACATTAACCTACTATTTAAAAGCAATAAAAAATGCTTGGGGTTTGTGTAAAATGTTGCAACCTTCTTCCTCTTTGAGAAGATAAAATATTTCGTGGAAGCTTTAGTTTGCTACTAAACAATGTTCTTCCATACAAGGTTATTTTATACAAACCCTATGGTAAATTCAGAAACTTTGGACCACCTTGTATACATTATCCGGACTTGAATAGTGGTGAACTTTCAATGTGTCAGTCCTGGATAGATTCCGCGTCAAAAAAGATCAAGATTAGCTTTATACCAATTACTTCTACTTTGAACGCTGGTACGCCCAGACTCTATCCATGACAAATGATTATACATTAGTTTTCAGAGAAGTCTGTAAATGGGTGTTGGAGACGTGTATAGGAATTCTCGTGTTAGCCATCACTGTATTATAGATTGTGATATAAAATGCCAATGAATTAATTTGTTTAGAAGTTTCTATCTACAGCACTATGTGTAGTTATTTTACAAGAATCGTATTTTTGATGTGAGAAGAGTGATTATATCGTTTGTGGAAGTGTAATTGGTGGACGTACCCATTATGTTGAATTTGGTGCAAAGTATTAAACATTCACTAAAAACTGAAGAATCATAGTGCCTTTTAAGAACACTCTTCATCCCGTTTTCTCGATTTGTATGGCAGCAGAAGTGAAAGCATTATCATGGCGCACTTACTGCCCATAGACAGGTTAATCATTACCATTTTGTCATTATATGTCAGAATATTCTTAACGGTTTTATGTTAATAGCTATTATACTGTATCTAATATCTGTATGAATTTTACAAACAACTATAAACACTGTAAATAAGATTTAATACAGAAAATATTTTATGTAAAATATGTACAACAGTGCAGGGTGGGTCAAAAGTCCGCATCGAATATTTTAATAATAGTGTTATAAAAAAGAAGATGCTGTAATCAAGACAGACAACTCCAATGAACGGATGAAAATACATTATGGAGTGCAATAAGAACAAGAAGACAGTCACTGCAGTAGCGCTCAATATACTAACTTCTTGCTAATTTGACCATAATTTATAACGCACATTTCGACCATCATTCTCGCCACGTGTATCTGATTGGAAGCCTCAACATATCGGGACGGACTATTCTGAAGACACGAAATAATCTCACCTTTCAAATCACCAACGGAGTTTATACGGATTTCAGTTTTTTTTGTTTTACGAAGCATTACAGCCAATTGTCATAGGTCGTTTGGTCGGGACTTCTGGGTGGCTAGTTGACAGGTCTTTCCCGTGCAATGTACACTAAACACTGACCGCTCGAAACTATTCGCGAACGGAAGTCTAGTAAACCCTTTGAATAACAATATTTAGAAGCTAACTCTGTCGAGTTCCGGGATCTACCGCTGAGACAACATGCCCAGTTACGATTCACCAGTCACAGACGTATCGAAGAAATATGACCCGTTTATAATATCACTCCGGTCCATATTACAAGATGCATGTGTGTGTGTGTGCTGAAGTTGTTCATAGTTATGACGGTTGTTTTAGCCCAGAAATAAATATTCGTAGACCGGGAGCGTGATACACCACGCATTCGTCTAGCATTATAACCGTACGGCTGACGTAACGTGGGAAAAGCAGTGAGTAATTGTTCACACGCTGCACATCGCACATTCATATTATTACTTAATTCATTTAAAATACCGAGTCGATATGCATAATAACCTTCCTTCCACAGAGTGCTTGTTTGACGATTTCTTTGGTGTACGCATCATTCAAGTGGTCACTGACTTCATCGACGACATATTTTGGAAACCTTCCACTACGTTGTGCACCTAACACAGAACAAGTTGCAAATGGTTTCCTCTGCTGCTTCCCTAGATTAGTCTTGGTTAGAGCTTGTTTACTGAGACGATGAAAAATGTTTGCCCTGATTTCTTCATACGTTTCATCTGTTTGTTCCTTTTTGGAACGAGCTAGTCTAAAACGTATCTCTTAAAGTAATTCAGAGCCAACAAATAGAAATAATTCAAGAGCATCTGTTAACTTCACATATGACGAATAACTTTACTAAATCAATAGGCGTAGTATAACTGATACGATTATACACAATAAAGACCATTCAGTACAATAATAAGGACATAAAGTATTCGCATACTAAACTTATTCCCAACACAGAATTGTACGGTAAAGGAAGGATGCCATGTAGATCTCCAAGAATAACTAATATTTCAATAAGCAACGAGCCCACATCACTAAATATAATTATATAAAAACCCAGGCTCATAAACATATATCATCAAGCGAAAACACATCTCAGAATAATAAAGGAAGGAACTTCTTCTAAATTGCAGTTTACTTATAAACTGCGCGGACACTTTATACTTTCCTAGTACTTTTCATGCACCCATACGTTCACAACGAGAGGGGTCCCTAACAGAGAGTCGGCTTGTATTCTCCATCGTTTATAACACAACACATTTCAGTTCTAGCACCAATCACCCTCGGAACACACGCCAGGATACATTACGTAACAGGAATATCCCCCCGACAAAACACAAAGTAGTTTCTAACAACAGCATTCCTCATTGACTAAGCTCCACTCCCTCGAGGAACATACTGTATCCTAAACATAGCATTGGAAGCAGTGATTCTGCCAGGCCCTCCTGTGGGGGTGTCACCCCGCAAATTCTAGAGCGCACCCTGCAACTTTAAATTTTTTACGGTCAAAAATGGATAGAAACCGTGCAAAACTCAACTTGAACCCTCCCAATTTTGACTTTACACCCTCCACCTGAAAATCCGGGCGGATTGACTGACCTCGATAATAGGAATTCCTACCACACAACGTATGTCTGATAAACATTACTCTCAACTTACGCTTACGACAACGTTTTTGTATCAATTTCGCTGGCCAAAATACGCAATTTCACTATAAAAATACCTCTATCGTGACTTTTGGCCCACCGTTTATAATTTTATTTTCCTTGCTTTTCTACCGATACCTGGAAATACATCAATAATGTCTTCGAAATCAAATAATTGGGTTGTTCTCTCTTTAATCGACAAAATAGCTAATTAGTTTGTTACCTGACTCAAAGAGGAGTGCAAATCATTCTTTATTAATATCAGCAGGGCTGAAATGGTAAGATTTTTGGGGGGTACACGCTGCTCAATAAAAATCCGGATTTGGGAACACGTTCCTTTATATTTATGCACTGAGGTGGGTACACGCTGTGATTTATACTATTAGGTGGGTACACGGCGTGTACCCGCGTATACCCTCCATTCCACCCCTGAATATCAGCTAACTGAAACTTCTTTCACAAGACGCGCAAGACTATGGAAGTGTTACAAAAAAGTTTTCAGACGCTGTAATAAAGTTGGAGTATTGTACGGCGCAGCTATTTGGATTTTTTAAAACATTTTCATTTCCGTGGAAACACGACAGTTCTGCTATTCATGCGACCACGACAGTAGTTGAATTGACAGTCTAGTCTAGAGAATGCTTTGCACCTGATGGTCTCCTGTGGAATTTTTTACCTTTTTAAGGGAAAGTATCAGAAGCTACTTAAGTCAGAATATTAGGAGACACTTAGATTTTCTTTATGGTTACATAATATTTTGGATATTTAACAATAGCTTCTGAGTCATAATTGCTTCCAAAGTTGTATGTTTCTCACATGGTATTTAGCGAGTTTTGAAACGTAATAACTAATGGGTCAAATTAGAATTGACATCTGGCCTGTGGTAAGAGTACCACATAGTTTAAACAGTGTAAATAACAAACGGGGCTATTTAAGATAGCTACTTCATGTGGGCTTAAATGGATTGTCTAACTATGCTTTTCTCAGAACAATTGTGGACAAGAAGGATAAAAAACTCACTTCAAAACTAGCTGAATACGCCACTGATTTTACCAGACGAACAAACACGCTAAGGAAATATCGAGGCATACTGGAAGACATTCCAAGAAATCCTGCGGCTGACATGAATAACGGAGGCCACTGAGGGCATTGAGAGATGAGAGACATGACAACAAGAAACGGCGACAAATAGACAACACGAGACCTGGAGAAGCTATCGAAGCGCGAAGGGTCTTACAGTTTAGCAGGTCTTTCTGCCAGTGGGCCGGTATCCTGTGTCAAGACAGACCTCGGAGCGAATCCCGATTATGGATGGATGGATCAATGATTGGGCCTTACTTTGAGACGAGCTCCTCAGTCACATCAGAGGTCGTCAACTTCAGCTAATAACATCACGCGTGAGTCACCCTTGTTTGAGCCTAGTCATCTTTGGGTAAGTGAAGTTCTGATTAAGCTATGTTTGAAGTGGTACGAGCTTCTGAGATCTATTTGCCAATCATCTCAGTTAGAACCCTTTGTATACATGGGCATATTAAAATCACCTTTCATTTTGGAATTTGTGTTATTATTCCAAAGTCATTCCTAGTGTTAGCAACCCCCTTTAATGTTCATGAGCAACGCAAATATTAACCTCCAAAGGATATTCAACCTTGCTTTGCCCTGTCGCATTGGTTTGATATTTTTACCGGAAGAATGCCGGGATTAATACCATCTGTATGGATCTCGGTATGTAAAGTGAATGGAGGCAACAATAGTGCCGTACTTATATCATCAGAGAGCCTAGCGCTTTGCAGACAAAACTATTTGTTAAAAAAAAAGAAACAAATGCAATGGGAAGCAGCAAAACAAGGTCAAATATGTTCCACAGAAATAAGTGTACGGGCACACAAACGGAAGCAATCGGAAGACTCTGAGAACCATCTCAGGAGCCGGCCGTCCTAAATGAGTTTTCCCAAGTTTATTCAGCCGTATAAGGCAAATACCGAAACGGTAGCACTATGGACGAAAACAGTTTTGACGCATGTCTATAACTTAACATTTTTTTATTGCAAAAAGAGATCTTTTGCAATATCACATTTATTTGTTAATTCACAGAGATGAACAGTAACATGACATACGTTTGTGAAATATATTGTCCTGATATTTAGCTGCAGAAGCTATTTGAAGAAATATTTGACAAAATATCTAAATCCAAAAATCTTATCAAGTTGTATAACTTCCTCACTTTAACTCGGGGGAGGGATATTGTTGTAATCAAATGGAAAATATTAAACCAAATTTTAATTTTCGTTCATAGATGCTTTACGCAGGATCCCATGAGCGAAATGTTTGAAGGCCAACCTTTTGGCGGAAAAATCCGCGCGACGTCGCGACCGGAATATGCACAAAATAAGACGTTCTGCCGATCGGAGTGGGCAGACATCGAGCCGCCAAATCGCCAACTTCCAGTCTTCCACCCACCGAATCCCCAACCAAAATAGCAACTATTTCAGTTGGCCAAAATAGAGAATTGACAATTGTTGTTGCCTATTGGTGCACAATATACATACTTAATTGAAATTTGACCATTTCCTTCATGTAAAGGCATGGATACAGGCTTGAATTCGATGTTGAGATCGCCGATTGGATCTCGTGTTAGAGCTATGAAGTCTCTTTCTTTGATTTCTCTCTCATCCTCTTCCGTATGGTAATTAACAACATTACTGATAGGGGCAGCGCGAAAATGTAGTATTACTTTCGGGGCTATGGCCTACGATGGCAAATGACCGGGGTCTAGCAGTCGAGCCATACTTCACTCCGCCATGATGCCATCTAGTTGGGCATAACTTATAAGTCAATGATGGTCCAGTTATAATAACCCGCCATGTTGGCGGATGCCCCAAATTCAGATGTAGACCCACCAGCATGTGGCGGAATTTTGCTCACGAGAGACGGACGTCTCTACAAATCTTGGGAGATATGCATCAAACATTTTTGTCCATAGCTGTAGGCACTACCCGAATCCTCATCATCTCTCCCGCTCTATACTGACCTGAGTCTTAGTTGGCTAGATCCTAAATAAATTCAAATCTGCAAGTGGAAACGTGTAATTTCTTATAGTCATAAAGACAGCAATGCTGATGAAATTGCCAAATGTGATTTTTTCAAATATGCATTCTGAAGACCACTTTAGACGATACGATGTCTCGTCCGATCCCTCGTATGCAATCTCATCGGTTACATTCTTTGATTGTGTAAAACGCGGATTGTTCGATTTTTGATGGCATCTCCGATGTATTCTCTAAATAGAAACGGTTCTATTTTTCAGCGGATTTTCCGTACAATCTATGGCAGCGCCCCTACTGGCAATATAACGTACTTTCCTACTCGACTGTTTTGTTATGAATTACGAGACAAAAAGAACATATTCATGTTATTTCTTGATGCACAAATTAACATACATAATGGCATAATAAACGTAAAAATATTAAAAAAAAAATATGTACTGTGAAAGTTCTGATAGTTTTAATAGCTATTGTTTAGTGTGCAATGTAGTTCAAACAACGTGATTTTCATTGTTTTTCTGGTGCGTAGAGTACCTAATCTACGGCAGGTATGATATATGTGAAAGGACGCAATGTAGATGGTACTATAATTATGCATCCTTGCACTCATATTCTCCTCCCCATGGTTTTAAATAAGATATGCACTCTGCGCATCCGAATTTATATTGAACACTATATTACAGAAGTAGACCTAATGTAGATGGAGTGACTATGACAAGCGAGAGCTGGCCGTGCAAGTCAATGCGTGAGTTAAAGTTAATCGTACGAACTTATTTGTATACAAGGGTTAAGACAGCTGATCCTCCCTATGCACCTTTTCGGCGCATAAGAATCACACAAAAGCTACATTACCGTCCTTATTTTTGTATTTTACTGTATTTTAGTACCTTTCATGACTATAGGAACGTAAAGGCCGCTTTAGACGGTACAATTTCTCGTACGATCTCTCGTATGAAAGAATGTATACAATCCATAGTACGAGATTTTTCGTACGATAAATCATACAATATTGTATAGTGTTTTACACGGTACAATTTTGGATACGAGGGGATAATGATGATACTGCTGGAGTTTATAGTTGTGACACCTCAGTCTTTTAGGGTAACTATACCACAGATATTTGTGAAAGTATAGCCCATTTAAAAAATAGAAAAGAATTAAAATATTGATAACAATTAATCTTGACGCAACAGAAATTCAGTTAATTGTAATGTCAAATTCTTCTACCAAGAGAATCTAACTTCTACTAGGTTTCAGTGGTAACGAAATTGTCGAATTTTTACTTCTGTACTTCGATAAACATATTTCAATGCGGACACAAAAAACATTGAAAATTTTGCCGTCTTCGGTGATAAGTTCGGAGTCATATGTGTTTTGTTTTTACAATATTCCTGAGTTAACAAGATATGTGACATTACACAGCACTTCAAAAGTATATAAATCACGATATATTAACTCCTATTTATACATATGGGGGCAATTAGTAACACTGCGGTTTCACTACTTTCAGAGCACTGGAAACGCCTCAAAATGCTACGTTTTACGTTCCTATAAGCATGAAATACTCGCAAAATACAAAAATGAGGAGTAATGTAGATTTTATATGATTTATAGCCTCATTCACACAAGGTACATAGGTGTGAATAGGGTGGGTCAGCTGTCTTAACCCTTGAATAAAAATTTGTTCGTTCGATTAATTACCTAGCTCATGCATTGACTTTCACAGCTCTGGGTTGACGTCGACACTCTACTTACATTATGTCTACTTCTGTAATTACTGTTCAATGTATTACATTATTCCGGATGCACAGAGCGTATATGTTTATCAAAATAATTGGGGAGGAATATGATTGCAAAGATACCGGTATCCTTATTTCCCTCCATACTTATCATGATTGCACCAAATTCGGTACTCTACGCACAAGAAAAACAATGAAAATCACCTTAACTGCATTGCACAATATATAGGAAAAGCAGTAGCTATTAGATCACATCAGAACTTTGTATTTATATTTTTAAACATATTTCTCACGTATTTAGTACCTTTTATGGTTATAAGAATGCAAAACATAACATTTTGAGGTACTGCCAGTCCTCTATAGCAGAAGTAGCTCTACTGCAGTATCACCGACCTTTTTACACTTCCCTTAAAAACATTGTTTTATATCTTTATACCTGTAATAGTTTATTATGCCATTATGTATGTTAATTTCTGCATCAAGTAATAACATTAATATGTTCTCTTTGTGTCGTAATCCATATAATCAAACAGCCGAATAGGAAAGGACGCTATATTGCCAGTAGGGGCGCTGTCATAGATTGTACGAAAAATCCGCTGAAAAATAGGACCGTTTCTATTTAGAGAATACATCGGAGATAGCATGAAAAATCGTACGATCTGCGCTTTACACGATCAAAGAATGTAACCGATGGGATTGCACACGAGGGATCGTACGAGAAATTGGATCGTCTAAAGTGGCCTTAAGACGTAGAATTCTGAGGTTTTTCCAATGCTCTATGGTGGGAGTAGTTAAACTGCAGTATATCCAACTGGCCTTCATAGCTATCAAGCGAAGTCAATATATCGCGATTTGAATACTTTTGGCGTGACGTATCTTATTAACTCAGGAATATAGTAAAAACAACACATATGACGAAGAACTTATCAGCGAATCCTGGGCAAATTCTTCAACATTCTTTATGTGTCCGCATTGAAAATTATGAAATTGTCTTAAAAGAGCCGGTTTCTCCAACGTCGATTAAATATAGCGTAACCATCCGATAACTAACCGTGCGTTAAATTTTTAACTGTCCGTTAAAATTTTTCCATTTCACCAACGCTAACATTACAAATTTAACAAGCCGTTTACTATCGGAATGTTAAGTGAAGAAACCATTTGATTTCTAAATTTCTCATCAGCTAAACGAATTCTGATTGGTAGAGTGAAAAGTTGTGTACACCTGACAAATGAACCTCGCAATCCGCAAGCAATAGATCGCTGGCACTTGTTCGTGTGTGTTTGTGTTTTTATACATATATATGTGTGTGTATGTATGCATGTACAGTATTCAAATGATCTCCAAATAAATGCCAATAAAATAATATTACAATCCGTTACAGTAAACAAGGCAGGAATCTTATCCTCTTCCGACTTCCGGAAGCAAGTTTCGGTATATATATCTTTCGACACACTAGAGGAATAGAAACAGATGAGTTAAAAAACGTTTCTTATGTGTGAATAGGTTAATACCATGGAGGAATTAAAATAGAAGGAGACGCCCAAACGTAGCCCTACTTCGAAAATAAATTGAAGCCGAAAATGGCCGCCGCCCCGGTTGTATGTATCACGGTCCGCCATATTGCGTATGGAATAAAATTGAAGTATTGCATTCACAGACATGCAAATAATCAGATCATTCTTTGTGCTTTTCTGTGATTTTTAAAATGGTAATGAGTTGTGTCACTTTTGGATGCATAAACAGATACAATAAGAAGGGTCCCAATGTCACACTTCACAGGTGAGTGTTAGAGAAAAATTCTGTTGAAATATAAAATGTTGATATAAATTGATGACATGGAGACAATTAAAAGTGATTTTCTATGCTTTTCATTATGCCGTCAATATGTTAATTAGAGAATTTGAAGAGAAGGATTACTGTTCTAATTTTTCTCATAGATTTTAAGTAATTACAAGAAAACTGACTAAAGGAAATATCAGTAGTATTCATTATATTTCATGCATTTTGGTGAATTATTTTTCGTTATGCTGCTTTCGATGTTCACTGGAAGTTTTGGTTACTCTTTATGTTGAGCTATACAATATTTTATAAGCACTGACAAATTATCTGTGTATGTTTGTATTCTTTAACCATAATACCAAACCTTCACGTGTAAATTGAATGTGATTACAATTCAATAATGTGATAATGTGACCGTATCATTGTTTGACCAAATAAGGAAAATTTCAACTGTAAGCAAGAACTGACGTTTATACACCGTGTATAATAGAAAAAATATATGAAACAAACCCTAAAATCATGCAGAATAAGTCAAAGAAAAAGCAGCTCGCGTTTATTTCATTTAACACGACAAAAGACAAATAGATTGCTGAAGGTGCAGTTTCACCAGTAGTTGACCAGTTGTAGTAGCCAATTGTGAACTACGGTTGTTGCAGTGTAGATCATTGATTCTGTTTACTGTAGGTTGTTCCTTGAACAACGAAGAAATGCAATAATTAATTATTTCACTGTACCTTCTACTCGATTTGCACGGATATCTTGTATTACTTATACTTCTGTTCTCTTTTTGTGCACCCGGCTCTCTTTCAGATGCCCTTTACACTTTTTATTCGATTTTGGGGGTACTGTATTTCCTGATTGCACAGTATTTGGGGACTACACTATTAAACCTTATGGAAGTATGAAACGTACTGTGTTTACTACTATATCCGATATAAACTATTATTACTGTTTGTCTCCCTTATTAGTAAACCACTGGCGACTGGTCCATTACTGGTACGGGCACCATGTAGCTTCGCATGTCATAGACCAGGTGAATGAGAGACTAAATTGTAACAAATCTTTTCGAAATGAATACTGGAACATATTTAACACTTCATGTTTTCTGAATCTTAGAAGCACTGTTATAAACATATGTATCCAGTATGTTAATATGTTTACGTAGTTCAAGGGGTAAATTGTAATTTATGGCAGTCAAGAAATGTAAAAAATTTCAGCTATGGAGCTATTTAGATTCCCTTGCGGTTGGGCGGACACATGGAGTCTGTTAAACGTCTAGTAACAAATATAAAGTGACCAGCCCGTTTTCGCTAGTTCGACATTATGTTTAATATAATCTGTATGCTTTTGATATTTGAAATATCTTCTAGCATGACAAAAACTAATTTCAAGTGTGCAAGTGACCAATCAATGATGCTGCAAAATTTAGTAACTGCTCATACGGAAAATCTTGAACAGGTTCCAATTTTGAACTCCTGTAGTACACCTTTGAACATTTCAAGTTAATCATTGTCACATTGCAAGGTGTCGATAATGTTCCCTGCGGGTTCGTTGTGTTACTTTCCTGTGGTTACGTAAAATACCAGAAAATATTTATGGGTTAATTTCTTCAGGAAAGCGGGAGAGTAACTATTCATTACTACCACAAGTCATACTAACTTCAATTTTTTCCAAATGGTGTATAGACGGCTATTTGCGAAACAGTTCTGTACGTTATTATTTGAATAGCAAAAATAGATTTTTGTTGTTTATTAGGGACTTCAACTAATAATGTTCACTCTTTCGGGACTTGAAAGAGTGATTTTGAACTCATGAAGCTGTGTCGGTAGCTTCGCAGAAGAATTCCTTAATGAGCACATACCTATATGGCCAGGGGTCTTACGCAGTTAACGGCTACAGATGTCAATATTTTTCATTGTGTAGTGTTTATTCTGCTAGATTTTTTTTCATTCAACCTCACCTGGAGTTAATTTAAATGTTGCCTAAAAACACACGTAAGTATAATAACATATGATATAGATTTCATATAAATATTATCTGTATGATGTACATAAAACAATAGGTATTTCGTGGTTTTCTTCCATACGCAAGATGGCGGATGGCCGCATTGGACGATTGACGGGCGGCCATTTTCAGCTTCAAAATTTGGCAGCTTGGGTGTCTCCTTCTAATCTAATTCCTCCAAGGGTATAAATTACTGAAAAAAAAAACAGTAGAGGTAATAGTGGCCAAAAACAATTTGGTTAAAAAGTATTGGTTCGCATTACCCATAACATAGGAACTTCGGTTTCCCAAACCAAATACTGACTGAAGAATGGTCCCAGCTACTGCTCGTAAAGTAAACAAGGAAACGAGGAAGTAAACACTGACACATGGAAATGGATACAAAGAAGCTACCGACACAGCACAGGACGTTCATGGGACATCCAAAAATGGTACCGGAACGTCCAATTACGTCCAAATCCAACAATGGATATCCAAAGGACATACAATGGAGATCCAAAACTGGATATCCCAAAGAGATCTGTTTGCACATCCAATGGACGCCGAAAACACGTCCGAAACTTAACACCCCAAAGAGATCCAGCGGACGTCGAAAACACATTCGAAAATGCACACCCAAAACTACAGAATTGAATTGAGTGTATTTAGGCATTTGAGGCTCATGCCGGGATAGGATGGGGGAGAGGATGTTGGAAAGTAGACAGCTAGGACCTATTTTGTAGGTATCATTCCAGCATTTGCCTGGTATGACTGAGGAAAAACACTAGAAAAACTTCAGTCAGGATTAGGGATGGTGACGAGACGAAACTGGCATCAGTATCGATTTTTCTAGAACAGCCTTGGTCTTGGTCCCGTCTCGATCTAAAATTCCAGTCTTGGTCTTGGTCTTGATCTCGATTGTAAACCTGTCTTGTCTCTATTTCGTAGTAATTATTAATACTAATACTATTATATTTATTAGTAGAATGAGTAATACGCATGAAGTACGTTCGTCCGCTGAGAATGGCCGAAAAATAAGATTAGAGTAGATCGCATTCAGTTACTACTAGTCCCATAATATTATAAAAGTCGTATCGCATACATGACTTATTATTCCTTTTATTTCCTTAACCATACTCCGAATATACCTTTAGCGGAGATACATAAACAAATACTATGCATACCAGAAGTTCCTACATCCACATCCAATTGTTAATATACAAGATCAGACTGGTAGGTTAGATTCGATATCCAATTTATACACAGAATAGTTCTACCACTAGTATGTTAGCTGTACAGGAAGTCTATCTTACAACAATAGGTTAGTCAGGATCAGGTCAATAAATATCCAATGCATATATCGTATAGTTTCCAATATTAGTAGGTTAGTTCCAATTAAGTACGTGCACATTACATAAGAGTAGATTTCCAAGCACTACCCATATTGAGATCTGCTACACAGCCAAACCTAATGTTTGTTGACATTGTTAGAAGTGAGTTTTCTCCACATGCAGTAATCCCAGAAAATGTACTAATAACCGAATAATTAGGTATTACCTTCAACTGTAAATCAATAGACCAACTCCAGGAACATTCCCTTACGATTTACTGCTTGATCTTATCCCTTAATTTACTTAATCTTGAAAAATACACTATCTTCCATATGTAGTCCAGTCATTTCATTCATTTCATAACAGCTGCTAAGCATAAAAGTTAATCTCACACAAGTAATATATATATATCTGAAGTAGTTTCTAACAATTCCGCGATTTTATCGGTCGTGACGTCATTGCATAGAATCTGAAATATTTAGAACGAAATCTTATCCACTCCTTAGTCATAGAGTATTAACTGTCATAGAACGTTCAACCTAAATTAAAATATTTAAGATCCATTCCAACAGTCTCGGTCTCGAGTCTCGTCACGTTAGTCTTGGTCTCGTCTCGAGAGTCTCGAAAGATGATAGACTAAAGAGTTTCCGTCCCTAGACTTGTTTGAAATGGGTACGCAGGCTTTCCGATCTCAGTACAAGAACAAGAATATTAATATGATATTAACATAGTTTGTTACATTGTTAATTTGGGGTTTAGATTATAAATAATATTCTGAAATAGAGAAAACATTACATTTTAAAGTAATATAAAGCTTTAGTTAGGATATATAGACTACAAATAAATGGAATACGTGAAAAAACGGATCTAAGTTATACCAGAAATTGCGAAATTGGTATAGGTAACATTTCAGTTTTGCTATTTTTAAATTATATTTAAATTTACTGAATAACTGTTACGTTAAAAATGAAAAATTTAAATTTTAGTCGAAATTTTCTACCAGATATACAGAAATAAATGAACTTACACTGTTAAAGATTTTCCGAAATATTCCTGAGAAAAGCTAGGCAACCATAGCCACCTGGGAATTTTTAGTAATTTGACTAATAAAATGCATCTATTATACAGTTCTCGGGAATGTTGAGAAAAAATAAGTCTAAAGATTGAACACAGGCTCTTGAGTCAAAAGTCCAGCGTCGTACTGATTGCTCTAAATTTCCAGTTAAAAGAAAACAGTATAGAGTGTTAGAATTGTGTTGGCTGAATTCCGAGGAGATAAACAAAGTTTATCCCACGACTAATGCCAAATTTTAATCATTTTTGTAATTGTCAATGAGAGTTCGGAGTTCCCATTCACTAAAAAAAAATTCCCATTTCTACCAAAATAAGAACTCACAAAATGGTAGCAGGAAACTCTTGATCAACTTTGCATGCACAGCTACAATAAGAAAGTTTTCTCATTCTTCGCATGTGCAGAGCTGAAAACGAAAAATATCCAGATAATCATACGAAAAGTCTCTGAGTTTTCCTCCATTACAGTGAAAAAAACAAACATAAAATACTAAAAATTCTGCGAAACTTTCCTTAGAATTCCTAGAAACGTTAACAGTTTTTTAAACCATGTACAGCACGTAAAAAACAAAACTATTATGAACTTTTGTACAAGGAAATAATCAAATACAAATAAATTAAAAATAGCATTTACTGAACTCCACAACTACACGAATCAATTAGTGTACAATACAGCTCTTGATTGATTAAAGGAACCAATTTATAGGTATGAGTTATAGCTGCACGTCCATACATTAAAGCAAAAAAGAAAAGAGTAAAGTGTGTTCCCGATAGGCGATACTTTGAAAAAGCGTATTGCGAATCTTATAAACTGAAATAAGTACATTGGTATTTGAATTAAGACATTGGTATTTGAGTTCACATCTTTCAACTCAGGAACTACTAAGGCTACGGAGGTAGTTGAGTTGTTGTTCGGGAGGTCTCGGCAAAACTTCACCAACGGCATATAGATCTAAATTTGACGCTAGCTCTAACTCACTTGATTTACTTAAAACAATATTGTTTTTATCGAATGTACAGGTATATTTACTTGATAGTTTTTGCAGAATTTCCTCTGCATAAACTAAAAACTTCCTAAGGAGAACTTTATACAGCATTTAGGCTTTAGCAACAAGTGCTGGGAAGCCTTATACAATCGCTGTCTGTCGACAGCTTTCAAATCATGAACTCCCAGGGGGGTTACGAAGATAGTTGAGGTGTCCCGCGGCTGAGCTCCGACTTGGCTGTTTCCATATACGTACGTACAAATATACAGTGTCTCCATCTTTTCTAAGGTACCGATTAGTATTGCAAAAATCTTTCATTTTTTAAAAAATTACAATAAGTAAAGGGTGTAAGGAAAGATCTATATTACAATTAACACAGTTTGGGTTCTTGACGTATGCTTTAGTCTTTAAGGGATCAGTCTAGCAGAGGCTGATCTAAATGGTAAAGTATCAACAGAAGTAAAAAACTATCAACAGGGAGAAAGCATGGGGATGAAAATTCGCAGAAGAAAATAAATGTCTGTATTTATCCGTTCCCGAATCAATCTCCAACACTTTTATATTATTATTGAAAGACAGCAGAAAATAGTTTGGCATTGATACTGACTACTTATATAACTTATAGTCATATTTTTAAACTACATTATAACATGTTAAATAAGATTTATCAGAATGAAACTAATTGTCACGAGACTTCTTTTAGTATGGAATATCAACAAAGCATTATATTATCAATATTCATGAAATAAAGCTTTAAGTCTCGGTCTTGGTCTCGAGTAAGTATCGATGCATAGAGTCTCGTCTCGGTCTTGGTCTCGAGTAAGTATCGATGCATAGAGTCCCGGTCTCGTCTCGATTTTTGAACCTTAGTCTCGTTCTCGGTCTTGTTCTCGAATTCGAGACGAGACCGAGACTAGACCAAGACCAGTCTCAGTCTCGGTACCATGCCTAGTCAGGATGGTCGGCCGCTGAGATCGGACCAAGAACCTCCCGAATGCTAAGTCAAAACTACAATCAGTGATTATGCCAGCCCCCGTTCTGTGGAAGGGATGTCACACCCCTAAATTCTCGAGCGCAATCAGTAAATTTGAATTTTTTTCCGGTCAAAAATTGATAGAAACCATGCAAAACTACTCTTACACTCTCTCAATTTTGACTCGACTCTCTCCGAAACTGAAAATCCTGCCGGAATCCCTGTACAGAGCTATTTTTTTTATATACATTACTACATTTTAGAGTAATTGGAAGGTATACAGAAAATGAAGGGTGACATATCACAAGTAGAACAACGACATGGGGCCCACATGGGTTCCATGTGAGACCCACATCGTTAGTATCGATCAATACTGGTCCACTTTAGTCCACTTGATGCGATGTCGCTTCACATGGGAATTATGCGTGTGTGCACATAAAGAAATGAAGTCAGTATTTTGCATGAAATGCATTGATTTGCTATGAAATACAGGTTAACAATTTTATTAAAAACGTAGGGTAATTCGTAGAAGTGGTCGGAGTAACTTAGTTTATCTCTTCAGAGGTAGTATAACAGTGTTTCTGATCCTTTATACTACAGAGTCTATAGTGTATTGTTTTGGTGTTTACTTATCCGCGGCAGTGTGGCCGAGTTGATAAGGCGCTGGATTTCTAACGAAAAGATCTATGTTTGCGTCTCACTTGGACGAAGTTTTTTTAAAGTATTCCTCAATACGGAAGGGTTAATTTATGGCCTTTAGGCATCTTTGTCTCAAGCCGTCATGTTACTGGGAAGTCCGTACTTGCCCATAATCGATCATCATAAGACATCCACTGGACGTTATAATCGAGTTTACTTTGGACGTTCTAAAGACGTCCCTTGGCTCCTCCATTAGACGTTGTATGGACACAAAATGGATGGCATGGATGCCTCCAATGGATGTTCTATGGACGTACTTGTGGCGTGTGGGTATTACATAAAAGTATGTGAGCACTTTCGTTTCTTCTCCTTCTGTCCCTGTCTGATGTACTTGACCGACCCAAGTCATGGCTGAGAGCGAGATCCGCTCCTGGGTGGGCCGGAATACCATTTTCTGCGACTCCGGTTAGTTAGGAGTACTAACGTCACTTCACTTCACTTGCACTTAAACACTAACACAGGGTGATCTCTTCTAACAGTTTGTGTTTCTGTTTTGGCTCCAAAAACAGGAATACTTGGATTTTTCAGTTTATTGTTTCATTGCAAGTTTATAATATTATAAATTGTTTATAACGTCACCACACAATAAAAAGGTATTTGTCGAGCGTCCATCTACTGCGGGTTCCGACAGTAGACCACTCGAAGGAAGGAATTAATGCTGGCTTTCAACAGACTTTTCACGCACAATCACACTATACGTTCACTCTTGCTTTTATTAGTAGTAGTTTTAGTTCATTTAGTTCTTTGTTTTTTTCGTTTCGTTTCGCATGAACGGAGGTCTCTTTAGCGGTCTCTTCCATGCACTATCATACTGCACATTCACTCTTTTATAAAGTCTTTTTATAGTTTCTGTCCTTTTAGTTGTTTTAAATTTTTTCCCGTTTTATAACCTGTTCCAGTACCTAGTGCACATGTATATAAAATATGGTGTAAATCAATGGACGGCGTGTAGATTAGAATAAGAAGAAACTTTTGTATAAATTTAATTTAAAAATAGGTTGGCGCAACTCTGACAACTGAAGTTCTTCATGACGGTAGACCCAACCGTTTTTAAGGATTGTGTTGATTGAAATTATGACAAGTTTGGTGCTGATATGTCCAACGGTTTGGAAGCAATTAAAAAAAATGAATTTTTAAAGAGATTTTGGATCCTCCAACTAATATTATAAAAACCTTGAAGGGATCAAGGACAAAGGATTATAAAAATCTGTTTAATTGTTTTTTTAGTTTTGTGGAGAGAAACGTACATACTTTTATATATAGAATGAAATATGAAATGAAAATTATTATTTTTTAGGCTATGGCTCCTAATCCAATAATATAGTATAAAAGGCAAAGAGTAATGACTTGCTATCACATATTTTTAATTTCTAGGCAGCCATGCTTTGAGAACCCATCCTTTCGAGTGATACTAATGGTCTAAATTTGGGGTCCTTCCCACCAAGCCAGGCGAACCCTAGTGCAGGGGGCGCTGCGTCAGCCCGACAGGGGCATTTGATCGGCAAAAGTCGGGCCAACGTA